>APFE031633443.1:1209-127364 GCA_000404065.3 Pinus taeda
TACCATGGGGCAAGCATGTCTACTTCAGAGACAAGATGGGTGTGGTGAGGAACACCTTCCTCGGTAAGAGGGAGTGTTGAAATTTGGTACCGGAGGACAGGTGGTTCCCTAAGGCTTTGATATTTCGCCTAGGGAAAAATGTCCAAAAGAATTTAATTTTTCTCCTAAAGTGACTTTATAATTTTTATAAAGTTAAAATCTAATTTAAATGTGACTTTAAGTGATAAAGTTACTAAAGTCTAATTTTAAAGTGACTTTAATAAAGTCAATGTAAAATTAGAAAGGAAAAGTGACTTTGGAAATAAATGACTAAGTGGGTCTTTATTAAAGTGGGGTGAATTAAAAAATAGAAAGTGAGATTTAAAAGTGCATTTAATCTCAGCCATTGATCTAAATCTATTTCAGCCATTGGATTTAGAGATCACCCAAAAGTCACTTTGGATCACCCAAAAGTCACTTGGAGTTATATTAAAGGAGGAAAAGGAGGAAAAGATCATTTCATTCTTTCATGAGCAGATTGGGAGAAGGAGAGCAAGAGAGCAAAGGGAGATTTCTGGACAAGAAGGAGAAAGAGGCAGCAGTTTGGCACACATACCAGGCAGCTCTTCAGCAAAATCAGAACAGCAGAAAGACAAGCAGAACAGCAGCAAAAACAAGCAGAAAAAGCTGATTTTTTTACTGAAAACTGAGAAGTTTCCAGGTGGTCCGTTGGGCTGAAAACGGATAAGTTTGCTTGCTGAAAAAATTATTTTGCTGTAATTTTTTGCTGAAATTTTCTTGCTGTAAAAAGACATTTTTCAGAAATAAAGAAGAGCTCTCAAACTGGTTTTCCCCAAGAGTTGTAGGGGATTTTTCCAGGGTCACGTTGACAAAAAATATCAGTGTTTTAATGTGTTTTAATGGCTGTTTATTACTGTTGATTTTTATTTCTGCAATTTCCAGCATTCTGTAAATTTTCCAGAATTTGTGTTTTCAGCAAAATTTATTTTTTCCAGCGTGTTGAATGTATGGTTATGGGAAAGGGCATTTAACTACATGGGAGAAATAAGGAGAAACTGAAAACCGGGGTGGGAAAACAGAAATTTTTAACAGATTTGAATGAATCTTTACAACCTTTTTTCAGATTTTGTCATTTCTTGTTTTAGTCATGATATTTGGGTGCGGATTACGAGGAGCTGAAGAAGAATTTTCAAAAAATGAGAGGGGTTTCTCTCAACCACAAGCTCATCTACAAAAACCTCCTTCAGTTTTGTAACAGTTGTCATGATTCGAGAGATGTGATCTAATCTTTGACTCTATTTACTAGAAATTCGGTCTCTATTTCCTAGCAGGCAGTTTCTAAATCTAATGTAACTGACTCTATCTTTGGGGAAATAGTTGAGCTCAACCCCCTAAGTCAGGTCCAAGGATGAGCTAATTGTATATATTTCATGAATTTTAGTGTGCAAAGAGTTGGTTGGTTAGGGTTAGAGAAAGAGAGCACTATGCATTGCACTTTCCATTTTCAAAAAGTTTTTTCAATGAATGAAGATGACTAAGGTCAACTTTTATAGGGATTCATGTGTGAGTTTCTAATGGTGATGTGCTCTCATGTGTTGTAAGTTTGCTCTCCTGTTATCATCATGCTTGAATGTTATGTCTTCATGTTTAGTTTAGCAAGGATTTATTTCAGAATTCATTGTTAAAGTGCTCTGTCATAGCTCACTGAACATTTAATGTTTTCCTTCTATTATGACATTTAGAATTCATCCTCAGTCAAATGCTTTAGATGTCATTATTTCACCATTCCTCTGCTCGCCCCTCTACAACGAATTCGATTAAAAACACCAGAAGGATTGCCTACCTTGCCCCTGTCAAAAGATTCCTCATCTCTTCATCCTCTCACTAGAAAATCCATCAGCTTAATATGACTCCATGCCCAATGGAGTTTCCCTCTTCCCCGCCATCAAACTGTTAAACCTTTTCCTCTTTGATCTCAATACCTAGCCTAAAACCTAAGACAACCAGTCATCCAAGTGACTGAAGATCCATATAGAGAGAGCCCTCTCTAAAGCTGGAAGGGCTAGATTCCAGTTTTAAAGTGGTTTGCAGTTACCTTTAGGTTCCTCTCCTCGGCCTAGAGGAATTACAAAGTGCTAACACTACAAAGTCAAGATCTGCTAGATCTGCTTATTTAGATCACAAACCTAACTTTCTTCTTGTAGATATGACCTTCCAGCACTCAGATCTAACTTTCTTCTTGCATATCTAACCTTCCAACACTTAAATCTAACTTTATTCTTGCAGATCTAACTTCTACTTGCTACTGCAGCTCCTCTAAGGCAAATTTACGGCTAGGTCCTTTAGCCTCCCTCTCTCCACAAATGAAAGTCCTCCCCCACTTGTGTGTCTCGACCTCTCCTTTGGCCTCTTATTTATAATTTTGTGTGAGTGGTCTTGGAGGTTTTCCTTGTCCATCAAGAAACCCCTATTTTACCACTCAATAACAAATTAGATTGAACAATTAATTAACTTGGGTCACAAGCCCACAACTTTGGGTCAAAACCCCAACCACTTGGGTACTTTTCCCAGCGCACTAACTTTTGGTGGGCTTTCACCACTCAAAAATACCTTCTGAGCTACCTAATTTCCAACATTCCCTCTCAGTGAGGAAGGTATTTCCTTCACTCCTTGAAATCTCCAACTCAATGACTTTCCTTACATGCCCATGATCGTCCTCGCATGACTCATGACTTTCCCTTGCATGGCCACAATAGTCCTCGCATGTGCCACGTCTTCTTTTGTGCATGATTGTCCTCGCATGCAGCATGACATTTCCTTGCACTACCATGAGTATTCTTACTTGGTTAATGATTGTCCTTGCATGCGCTGAAAATTTCAAAATTCCACTCTCTTTTGAACCTGAAGATTCTGAGTTCCACTACGCGGTTGACATTCCTTTGCACTCTTCGTCTAAAGCTAGACTCCCTCTGAGCCTACACAACCTCCATTAGCTCACTCTGCTTTCCCTCCTAGAAAGTGTTACTACTAAACTTGCGTCCTTCCAAGCTCAGTCTCAAGCTACGGTTGAACACTAGGTCTAATCCACTCTAGACCACCACAACTCAACTCTACAAGTGAGCTCATCCTCCTGGGTCAAATACTTCATGTGTACATGGCTTCCTTGCTGGATGTGCAACTCCATAATTCAATGAAGATATTATTTCGTCATCAACTTGCCATCTACATGAAGCTACCCCATGCAAAGATACCTTCTCTGTTGAACCTCCTACACCATGTCTAGGCAATACTGCTACTTCTGCAATAGTGCCCTCTTAAATTGCTCTCTATACACACTCTAGTCCATGTGCTCTTCAAAGTAGCTACGATACCATGTTGAATTTCCCTTAGGCCCTAGATCTGGTCTATGGCTAGATCTTAGCACATAAACACACTAGGAACCCAACACAAAAGTACTTTGCACAGTAGAAATTTAACAGTAGTGAAATCAATTAAGTACACAGATTTATATGCCCCAAATCTCGACCTTTATTAGTCCATTAATAAAGAATCATTAATAACTAACAAGATTACATTTGATTTGGGTGAACTACGCTCTACTACCTACGCGAAACCTAAAAAATTTCACTACCTTAGCCTCCAGTCACTGCCATGGCCCCTCCGAAGCCTCCTCCGGCAGGGGGATCATCTTCCTGGTTCTCCTCACTTGGCTCAGCATCCTCCAGAAGAGTTTACTCAGTTTTCGCTTCTCTGATCTCTTCTTTTGGTCCCCCTCGATCAAGACCATCTATATCTAAATTCATCAAGAAGCTTGAAGATTTTCCAGAAATCGTTTTACCCCCCTCTTTGCCTCGTCGAGCAATGCTCTCACTTTCAGAGCGAGGTTTGGTGGGTCAGTTTACAGGCCTCTGGCCTTCTCCAATATCGGTGCAGAAATGGGTAGAGCAGAACTGGTCACACTCAATCAATGGAAAAATCTCCATTCGTTTTTGTGGAAGAGGATATTTCACATTCCATTTTGAAACTAAAGAAGACAGAGATTTGATATTCAGGAATGGGCCATATTTCATGGACACAAGGGGACTTTGTCTAAACAAATGGACGCCAAACTTCAATCCTGAGTTGGATGTCCCAAGTGTTGTTCCAATTTGGGTGCGTCTCCCCCACCTCCCCCTCCACTGTCGGGGAGATGAGTCGGTAAAAGCAATAGGAAACGCAGTGGGAAAATACATAGATAGAAGTGAACCAAAGGAGAATATGCACGCTTGTGCAAGGATCTGCGTCGAAGTTGACCTGGGGAAAGGCCTCTCGGAAGCAGTAAAGATCAAAGTCGATAGTTGGACGCACATTCAACAACTGGACTACGAACAGATCCCTTTTAAATGCAAGGTATGTCACGAGTATGATCATTTTGCTAATAGATGTCCAAAAAAACAAGAAACTGAAGAAGTAGAAGTCCACGAAACAAAATGGGAACTAGTCAAAAAAAAAAAGACAGCAAATAAAACAACCTCCCAATAAGCACCATCCCAATCAACTCCTCTGAATTCCACCCCCTCCCTTTTAGCCACTCCCCATCCTCCCCTCTGTGACTCCAATCCCTTTAGGCCCCTCGACCCTTCCCTTGATCCTCCTCCTAACCTTCATGAACCAATCATCCCCTGCATCTCGCCCCTCCCCTCTTCCCCCCTTGGCCCATCCTCCCTCCCCCCCCCTTTTCCCTCTCCTCCTCCCCCAAACATTCCTCTCAGTCCTCCCCCCTCCCTCCTTTGAGAGAATCCTCACTAGGAGTCAGTCTTGAGACTCCCTTACCCCTTAGACCTCCATAAAAAGACAAGGAAGGAAATCAAACAAGGAAATAAGAGACGAAGCAGCAGCAAAGGAAATGGCAATGGGAACTCAACAACCTATGGATTCTTTCCTTGAAAAAAGCACGAGAAACAAGGGGAAAAATCACCACCCTAATCGAGGGAAAGGTCCCTTCATTCCAAACCAAAATAAATAATGAATTTAGTCTCCTGGAATTGCAGAGGAATGGGACATTCTACTAAATTCAATGCAATCAAAGACATCTTTATGATCCAGGAGACCAAAATAAATGAACAAGAAATGGGGAAAATTATCCGAAAAATAAGGAATTTTGATGGCATAGCTCTCCAAGCAACAGGGGCATCTAGAGGAATCTGCACAATATGGAGAAAGGACAGCTGGGAACTACAGCATCAGCAAAAAGACAAACACTAGATCAAAATAGAGTTAAGAAACAAAGTAAATGAAGAGCAAATTTGCCTGTTCAACATTTACGCTCCAAACCACAACAAAAAGAAAGAATTTGGATGGAACTCCCTTAAAAAAATATTACTTTAGGATCAGAACAAGAACATCATTGTAGGAGGTGATCTAAACCTGGTTATGAACATCGAGTAGAAATTTAGAGGCTCTTTCCACGCTAACCCATCTCAAGATTCCCTCGAAAGTATTATAGAAAGCCATAATCTTAAGGACATCCCTCTAAACAATGGGAAATATGCATGGAATAACAAAACGATAGGCCAAAGCAAATAAAAGAAAAGTTGGATCGTATTTTAATTCAAGACAACATTATAGCAAAATCCAGTTCAACGATTTCAGAAATCATCCACTCTTCTGCCTCCGATCACAAACCTGTAGTAATCGGCTTAGTGATCGTAGGAAATCTAGGGCCTCTCCCATTCTGATTTTGCCCATCTTGGAACAAAAAAAAAGAAGCAAAACAAATAAGAGCAAAAGCATGGTCACAAAAAGTTATTGGCTCAAACTAAAAGTTGTGAAAAACAAATTAAAAGTTTGGGCAAAGATCAATCACAATGAATCACAAATCAGGAAAAAAGAACTGCAAAAAGAAATGGAAACATTCCAGGAAAAGAATGAATCCATGTAAAAAACAAATGAAATCCAGGTTAAGGAGAAAGAATTATATTGGGAAATCTCCATAAATAACAGAAAGGAGGAAGAGGAATGGAGGCTCAAATCCAGAGTCTCTGGATACAAGTTGGGCATAAAAACACGGCATTCTTCCACAACACAACAAGGATGAGAAGAATAATAAATCAGATCGACACTCTAAAAGGTGAAGGAGAACATGAAATCAAAGGGCAAGAAGCTTTGAAGAAAGAAGCGTACATCCATTTCAAAAACCTTTTAACCTTGATCCAATAATTCCTAACTTTGAGAACTTCATAAAGCACATTCCAAAGAGGATAAATGAAGAATTAAACTCAGATCTTCTGAAAGAGGTCGAAGAAAGCGAGATTCAAACTGTTGTTTGGAGTCTCCAACCTAACAAAGCTCCTGGTCCAGATGGGTTCTCAATAGCTTCTATCGCTTCAACTGGGCCATCATCAAAAAAGATCTCATAAGAATCATTAGAAATGTCTTCCAGAAAAAGAGGATAGGAGGATATACAAACTCAACCTTCCTAGCCCTTATCCCAAAAGAAGCAAGACCTTCAACCTTCAATCGATTTCGGCCCATCCCTTTGTGCAACTCTTCATATAAAATCATTTCCAAAATCTTTGCTAACCATCTAAAACCTCTCCTTCCCAATCTTATCTTAGAAAATCAAGGCAGATTTGACCCAACAGACAGATCATGGACAATATCATTATTGTTCAAGAAGTGTTGCACTCAAGCTTAGCAAGAAATGAGCAAGGCATTATCATAAAACTCGACATTGCAAATGCCTTTGATAGAGTTAGTCTATCCTTTCTAGTAGTTGCTCTTAAAAATTTGGCTTTTATCCTTTCTAGTAGTTGCTCTTAAAAATTTGGCTTCACTAAGGATTTAATTGAAATCATAAAATCTTGCACTATCGGCCCATGGATAGCACCCCTCATCAATGGAAGACCAAGTGAATATTTTCAAAGCTCCCGAGGACTGAGAGAAGGCTGCCCTTTGTCTCCTTTCCTCTATAATTTATTTGCAGATTCACTAAGTAGACATCTTGAAAACTACAAAAGAGATCAAACCTTAACTGGTCTATATATAAGCTCTCGAGTCAAAAGCATAAATCACTCTTTCTTTGCAAATGACACTCTCCTAATGGGAGGGGCATCTTGTATAGTCGCTCGAAGGTTTAAAAAATTCTTGGACACTTCATGGAAGTCGCAGGAGGTCTTCTTAACAATAAAAGGTGCAGAATTTATGGATGGAATGCACCATCCCGAACCCTTCAAAGAATTGCACAAATTTTGGAGATCCCCCTCCAGGTTCGATGGAACCACTTCTTATATCTAGGACTGTCTGTATCAAAAGAATATATGAAATCAGAATTATGGACCAAACACATTGAGAAAATGAAAAAAAAGATCCAAAATTGGGGAATGATTTGGTTAAATCTAGCAGGTAGAGTAATTTAATCAAGTCAATGTTGGCAGCTCTACCTATTTATCAATTTGCAGCAATCTTAGCTCCGGCAAGTATCCACAAACAAATAGAACAAATCATACTGTGGCAAGGAGGAAAATCATAAACAAAAAGTCCAGCCTTGTAAAACGGTAACAAGTAACTTCACCCTATGAGAAAGGAGGACTCTCAATCAGACTCCCAGAATTTATGAATCTGGCCCTCGAAGCTAAAATTGCCTAGAGACTCATTACTGGAAACCAATGTTGGTGGAAATAGGTTCTGGAATCCAAATACTTGAACCACTCTAGTTTCTCCCTCCTCTCCGAAAGAACTCCAATCATGCCTTGCACCCAAATGTGGAAGCTCATTAAAAAGGTCCTCCCTCTCATCAAGGAAAACACTTCAAGATTGCCAGGGAATGGTCGTGAGATAGATGTATGGAATGACAGCATAATGGGAAAGCCACCTTTAGCTGATCTCCCAAGAATCCAACGATTAAGAAGGTGGATTAAGCGATTAACCTCACTTGAGTCAATTTCACAATGGCATCTACATGATAGCACTTGGGAAAATTGAAATGCTCCTAATCTTCCCCAAAATCTCAAAAAGCAATTGGAAACTTTAACTTCACTGCTTAAGGGAGCTACCCCTATCAATCAAGACACCCATGATTCCTTCATTTGGGACCCATCTGGAGCAAATTATACAGTGAAGTCGGGATACTTGAAACTCCAACAGCAGCAAGGGATACAGGATTGGTCTCCTTGGAAGTCGGTGTGGAAAACTGAAAGCCTACCAAAAGTTAAAATGCTTATATGGACTCTTCTAAAAGGAAAGATTCTCACTGTTGACAACTTAAAGAAAAAAGGAATTTTCGGGCCCTCTTGGTGTCCAATGTGTCACAAGGCTGAAGAAAGCATTCAACATCTCTTTCTCGACTGTATTTTTGCAAAAGAATGTTGTACTCTGCTAGCAAGCCCCTTGGAACTAGATCTGAACCTTTCACGAACGTTCAATGAGTTCTATCTAGCATGGGAAAAAGAATACTGATATTCTCTAAAAAATAAAAACACCATCAAAAGATATTGGTCTAGCATCCCCTCCTTTCTTTGCTGGCAAATTTGGCTTGCTAGGAATCAACAAATCTTCCACAACCACACTCCAGAAATAGACAAAGTGCTCTCCAAAACATGGGGATTAACATGTGAATTCTTGTTAGCTAAAGGAACAAAAGAAATAGAATTTAATCAGCTACAGTAGGAGGAACGAATTTGGATCTCATATGCAAACAGCAGACCCAATCTGCCAACCATCCCTAAAAAGAAAGAGGTTCATATGAATTGGAAAATCATATTAAAAAAGGAAGAATTCATCCTATGGATGAACGCTCTCAAAAGATCGTGCCTTTTCTTTGATGGAGCATCAAAGTCAAATCTGAGGAAAGCAGGTGCAAGAGGCATTCTAATTGAACAAGGCAGGCACAATTCTACTGCCTTTGAATGGGGATTAGGCACAATTTCAAACAATAAGGCTAAGACTTATGGCCTCCTCTTGGGAGCAACAAATTTAAGAAAAAGAAATATTTTGAATCCAATTATCTTGGGAGATTCAACTATCCTTATTCAAGCCACAGTCATGAAGACCAATCCAAAAAATGCAGCGTTGAGCCAAATAACAAAAAGGATCGGGCAACATCTAATCAATTTGGGACAGGTCACTTTCATGCACATTCTAAGGGAAAATAATAAAGCAGCAGATGTCCAAGCAAATAAGGTTGTGGCACTGCCTCCTGGAGAAGCATGCATTGCAAATGACTCCTTTCATCTCTCAATTCCTTAATTTTTCCACCCTCCTACCAATCCAATCAGAGTCTTTTTGCAATCTGGATTTGCCTTCCTCTAAATCTACTCCTATCTTATCAAACCTCATCCATAATCCTTCACAAATCTTCATCGTTCTCAATCTCTAGCAAAGTTCGATCTCCAAGACTGACATCCTCCCTCATGTCTCTCGTGCAAGGTTACTTGGGAGCAGAATCAGGAGCAACATTTTCAGAAGCTCCAGATTTGGGAGCAATTCCGAGAGCATTTTTTATATAATATATATTTTTTTATATTTTTTATATTTTGATGCATATATGTCAACAAAATCATGTAGAATGATGAATTAGATATAAAAAAACATACAAAAAACTAATTAACAAAACAAAACAAAAACAAAAAAAATCATAGATTAAACCATATAACAACAATCACCTAGAAGTTATAATCTTCACCAACCACGTTCACAATTTAGTAACATAGTAACATACAACATATTGAGTCTCATGATTCATCAATCTTAAAGTTTCAAGCTTTCAAAATTCAATATATAACATTTATCATCATTGATCACCAAAGTTGTACTTGTAAGCTAAGTGTAACCATTACAGCAAATAATATCTAACATGAAATGAAATGTTATAAAATGAAATGAAATGAAACAACTTTCACGAAACGCCATATTCATAATTCATTACTAATGAGTTATAATTTCCAACTTCGAACTTCAAACTTAAATTGCCATATATTGTTTAAAAAAAATATCATAATAAATATGAAAGAGTCAATAGTTATAAAAAATACTAGAAACTAGAAAAGACAAGTAAATATATTATCTATTGCTAATGCTTGGGCCTCTCGCCACCACGAGAAATGTCTAATTTTTTAGTCTTGTTGGAAAACCAGGATCTTTGTCATTAATATCACCCTCTAAGCATTAATATCTAGAGGTATCTCTGTCATTACCTCTGGATCTGTATAGGGATCTTTGTCATTAATATCACCCTCTAAGCATTAACATAAGATAGAAAAAGCGTAGCATGTCAAGTCAAGATTTTGTTTGAGTGATGCATACATTTTTTGAGGGTCATGACAGAAGAGTTCGACAACCAATGTCACTAACATCCAGGTACATAGAGGGATTGGTGCTCTTGATTAAATACGAGTTCCATACCCTAATACATGACAAAATCCAATGGAAACATTGCAATCCCCCCAATCTTGAAATCCTAAAATACTGATAAGTCTGCTAGATTTTGAATGAAATCTAAAATTCTACTTTCTCCATATGAAATCCAATGAGGTCGGAAGCACTCTCAAACATCTCGAGTCATTTCATGATAATGTTAAAAATTTAAGGGATTAAAATGAAGATTAAGGAGAATGTCACTTTTACTTTAAGAATTTAGCATTACCATGAATCACATATCAATACTAGGGCCATAGGTTTGATCATTAGGTTTCCCCACTCAAAACTTATTTGTTTCTTTGAAAAAAAAAAAATTGCATTTGGAAAATTATTGCAAAAACAAATTTGCAAAAAAGACTAAACGCTGCTGAAAAACCAGGGAGCATTTCTTTTGTTGGGAGCGCGCTCCCGAAATTGCTCCCTCTTCGAGAGCGATTGTGAGAGCGCGCTCCCGAGTCGCTTCGGCCCGAAGAGCGAATTGGGAGTGGGGGCGTGAAGGGGGGGTGGGGAGGCGCTCCCCCGCAACCCTTCTCTCGTGACTCCTCTCCATCCCCTTTCACCTTTACAATCCCCCTCTTCCCTCTTGCCTATTTATTCTGACGACTCCTCGTTTCTTCCCTCACTCATCTCCGTAGCATTCCATCTTCTTGCATCGCTACATCCCTAACCTTCCATTCAGCTCCCCCTACCTCGATCGCCCGTGGCCACCTGCGCTCTACGTTTAATCACGCTCCCCTGTTGTTTCTCTGTTGTCCTTCACAGTCTTCTCCTCTCCCTCATCACAGCTCATCCTCAACTATCTTCCTCTTGCGCTCCTCCCCTGTCGCCTTCTACCCTCCTCGTTTCTCATCTCCTCAACCTATCCATCCTGCTTCGCTCCCCTCCTCGTCGAGGAGCTCCTTACTCATCAGCGTTAATCAAAAAAGCTCAAAGGCCATCTTCAGCATCATTGAGATCATGGAACCTCTGGAAACAGTCTCAAAGAACGACAAGTGTGTCTACTGCAGAGCTAATAAGTTCATGATAGACCAGCTTCGAGAAACCGTCAAAGATAATTGGTATCAATCAAAGTCTAAAAACGCTTCCCTCATAAGCAGACTCGCCAGCCAGAATTCAGAAATCAAAGCACTCAAGAACTGTGCACTCACTTGGAGGAATCCATTACCTACTTGAAAGGAATTCTCCTCAACTAGTCTGGAGAGAACTCTAGGCATCTAAGCAACAGAAACAAATCAAAGCAAGAACCTTTTGTTAATCAGAATTAGGTACTTTCAACAGTTTTAATTAAGATTTGCCTTGCATCAGTAGTTTTTTTAATGAACTATAAATGTCAAGTTTTCTTGTTTCAGTATGTAAGAATTTACAAGCAGTCTCTAGTTGGCAAATTAGGAACATATGAACTCAGCTTCTATGATGATCGGCACTGCGCTCTCTTTGCCTTCCCTCTCAACTTCGCTGGTTCCAAAATCTATGTAAAGGGAGCTTGCTCCTACCTCCTTTTTTGAATAGAAAACCAATATCCGATTGTGTTAAAAAAAAATAAAGAATCATTAGAGCTCTCGTACCAGGGATCATGGCACTTCGGATCTCTAATACAACTAGTACATAGTATACAATTAGGGCATGGGATCCATTCCATCAAACCTACAATCTACCCAACAAATTACAAAGACAAGTCTTGACTTAATTGCTAAAGGCAGTCCTTCGTCCTCAGTCCTTTTATTCCTCATCCATTGTGATTTGGTTATCCTTTACCTCCAAGATCACACAAGGGTTTTTAACATAATTGTTTTCTTTCACTCCAATCAGATTACTCCAATCAGATTATAAGATGTAAATTAACACTCTTCGATAAACAATGCTAACAAACTGAATAGAATAGCATTCATCCCAATAAACTGAACAAATCAATATTGCAATTCAATGTTTTAAACTTCCATTCAATAATGTGGTCATCCACAGCATGGTATACTGTTCAACAGGTCCGCACAATAATATGGCTTAAATTTATGAACCAGAACAAATTTGACGATGTGTTGATACCCTAATGACTGATAATGTATTTGAACCAACAACTGACTTTCAAACTTGACTCGACCTATGAAACAACTGAATGGAGGTCCACTTGTTAATTTGGGTAATCCAGTAATGCCCCAGCCAAGTATCATGGAGTTGACGTCATGTCCCTTTGTCATTTGAATATTTGTTCTTACTCGCGGCCAACAGAGAATCCTTTTTCCTTAATCTCTTAACAATATGTCATCGGACCTCTTGCCTAGAACGTTCATTTAACACGGACTATCGCGGAATGGTCGCAGGAGATTTTTGATTCAGCACGTAAAAGCTTCAATGTCATCGTTGTTGGGATGACTAACTGTAATTAGGGCTCATAATTACCCTTGGACGTGTTCACAATTATCCCTGAGGACACAGCAATGATCACGACTTATGAGCGAGTGGTGGCTACAATCCGAACGAAAATCGTTCAAAACTCTTTCGTTGGTGACTTCCCGTAACCCTAAAAGGTCAAGCCATGGGTTGTATACTAACGCATCGCTACTACAATCTTTAACGTGACTTCAAAAGAGATCCCATGATATCTTGGATGTTGACGTTCCATGGAGGGCACAAATAGGCCGACTAAGGGTTTGGTGCTCTACTTCTGTTCAAAACAAACCCAATACCACATTGTTCCCAATCGATGATAAATATCAGTGTCTTGAGGTTCATTTTTGTGTTTGTGTTTTTTCTTGCCTAGAAGAGAACTCGCAGACTAAGACTCATAACACCCTTTTGTTAGCATACGTATATCCCCAATGGGTTATCTACAGAGCATTACGACTTCAGTGGTTCCCAGAATGAATCTCGCAGTGCCAGAACAGCAATTTGGTGACTATTCGACCACAATGAGTCACAGAAAATCTCTCCTCCTGGAACAGAGGTTTGGTGGCAGTTGATCCTCACTTCATAGAACAAAGAACAACAAGAAATTGCCTACAGATCAGACCCAAATTTGCTTCCAAAGTAGGTTGATCCCGAACAGAGTAAAATCTTTAATTCTTGACTGCTTCAAGGACCTGTGCCAGAACAAGTAAAAAAAAAAAAAAATGAAGAGAAAATAATTTTATTAACTAGGATGGAATCTTTCACCACTGAAATTGATAGGAGAAAAGGGGCCTTAAAACCCACAAAGCCTCAAGCTCAAGAAAACAGAGATAAATGATCCAATTCCATGATGATCAAATGAATTGAACCCTATTGTATTCATAGATTTCCTCAAGGAGATTCTCTTCCTTAATAAATCGAGTAAACTTCACTCCAAACCCCAACTTTGGGTTTTTTTGCCCAGTTGCCCCAAAACATGCCCAACTTAAGATATTTTGGGGTTTTTCCCTTTATTGAGGACTATAGCCTACGGGGATAAATAGGCTACTTCATCTCTTAGACAATTAATTTCTCGGGAACATTACAAAAATTGAAGAAATTAGATTGCTAATGCTTTAATGGATTAAAGCAAGAACTCCAATGTCTCCAAATATTCATTGATAGCCAAGAGATAATATCACAAGAGGACTAAGCATGATCGAGATTAGTTTTCAGAAAATTGTTTTGTTGCACAAAGGTGTGCAAATTTTTTTGCCCAGTTGCCCCAAAACATGCCCAACTTAAGATATTTTGGGGTTTTTCCCTTTATTGAGGACTATAGCCTACGGGGATAAATAGGCTACTTCATCTCTTAGACAATTAATTTCTCGGGAACATTACAAAAATTGAAGAAATTAGATTGCAAATGCTTTAATGGATTAAAGCAAGAACTCCAATGTCTCCAAATATTCATTGATAGCCAAGAGATAATATCACAAGAGGACTAAGCATGATCGAGATTAGTTTTCAGAAAATTGTTTTGTTGCACAAAGGTGTACAAATTTTTTTGTTGGAAGGTGATGATAGGCCTCCAAATTGTCTAATTTTATGGCTCATTCTACATTTACATTCAAGACATTCTTGCCCCTAAACCATAACCTTCATGAAAAATTCTTATTTTTGAGGCCCAATATGACTTATGTCTATCTAACTATATATAATTAACTTTAATTCAACTTGAAATGTGACACACAATTGATCTTAGAATGATTTTATTATTGCATATGTTATATATGAAGACTAATGTGATTCCCAAAGGCTAAAAGCAAGAAATCAAATCAATGATACAAGAATGATCCCCCTCATTCATTGCTCTAAACAAACATGAACACTAACGAAATTTTTAAGGGATTTTATCAATTCACCTTCTCTAGAATACTAGAGTAATTCCACAAAAAAGATTACAAGATTTTAGGATATTTTGGGACAGTCTTCATCAATCAAGGAATTGATTGAAAGGCTTAGTTAGGATTCATTTTCAAGTAAAATGTAGTCCCCTCTAGACATTCATCAATTTGTAAATTCGAATTTGGAAGTAATACGAATTTTGGTGCAAGTTTCTTACTGAAAATAGTGTTTTTATCTTGAGAGATTCACCACATTGCTTGCTTCGAAGTTTGGGCCTAATTCGAAGCTACAATGGGGGTTGAATCCCCTGTATCTATGGATTGGATGGCTATTATTTTATTCTCTTCCAAGAGCTCTGGTTTCATCTTTGCAATTCTTGTATTTTCATTTCCAACATTCTTTTGCTTTAATGTATTTCATTACTTTGGCTTTATGGTTTGTAAATAGTTTGTTTTATGAATTCTCATTTGTTGCTATTAGATTAGTTTGATTTTGCGAATTTACTTGTTGAGTTTGTTGTCATTGATGTCAAAGCAGGAGCAGGTGCAGATATCAAGCAAGTGCAAGATGTCGTCATTAATATGTTGGATGAGATGATGCAATGGTAACACCCCAGCTCTAGGTTTTGGATTTCCTGGACGATGGCACACTTTGTACTTGTTAAGGATTTTGAAGATGCAGGACATCGAATTCGCCTTGGAGATCCTCGCCATTGGATTCTCCTCGTCATGTTAATTATGTTGATATGTAGAGCGTCTCGTGGGCCTTCATGGTTTGAAGAGATATGTTCGTTCAGAGATTGTGCACCCCACCAGTGGTCCAAAACCCCAAAGGGTGATGATGTGGCATCGCATTGTTGGTTTAATATTGTTGCTTAGAAGGAATGAGGGTCCTAACATATTGATGTTCTGGCATCTTATATGGCACGTATCAAGGAGCTTCTATTAAAAGGATAAATTTAAGGAGGTCAATGTCTTAAATACAAAATGGAGGTGGATAAAATAAATTTGGTCCAATTTAATATAATAAATGTAAGGACTAAAAGTAAAGAGGAGGATTGGTCCATAATATCCAAATTTGTGGAAGAGAAGTCAATACATTTCAATTTTAAATAATTTTGGCTCTACAAATTGAAATTTAAAATTTTGAATTATCTCCAAAGCCTCATGTCGGCCTATTCTTCAAAGACATTTTTGGGTCTTATAAATATAGTGCCCATGTTCATCTAAGTTGTGACATGGAATAATTTCGCTCTCCGACGGAAAGGAAGGTTAATAAATTCTGGTTCAAGCCTGTGGAGCAAAGTTTTCTCTGTAATTTACCTGCTTTCAAGCAGATTGAAGGGTTTGATTCGTTGTTGTTGGGCATAGGGTTTCTGGGATACCTTTCTTCGGGTTTATGGGATTTGATGGAATTTTTGTTTGTACTTTGCGGGAACACTCCGCTTTGACAAAAATCCTCTTCTACGACCAAGTCTAGGTTCAGTAAAATTCTCATTGCTATGCGACCAATCCTATGACTATTCGCTTTGACGAAAATCCTCTTCTATGACCAAGTCTAGGTTCAGTAAAATTCTCATTGCTATGCGACCAATCCTATGACTATTTGTTGAACTCCTGACGTGGTCACAAACTCATGAAGCATTCTCTGCAAGGATCCACACTGTTTTGAAGCAACAATCTCGAGCCGCTTAACTATCCCTGTGGCCCTTTACTAGGGTTTCTTGAGACTAGCTTGGTATATGTAGACTACCCTTGCGGCCTTATGAAGCAGACCTAATCTTTGTCACCACTAAGGGTTCCTTTTCTTCTAAGGATTTGCAGATCTTGTAACATGGAACAACACATCCTTGAATGAATCTTTTCACAGTGACTATGTCTTTGATCTTAGACACCTAACGTATTAAGTTGTAACCCAAACATAGATTTGGTGAAGGTTTCAGACCTCTTTTACAGTAGGTTATATCTCCCATCTGCAACCACAAAATTCATTTGAGGTATTGTGCATTAATGAAACCATCAGCGAATATCAAGTTGACCACTGAGTCTTTCTAAACCCCTTGGAATCCGCTCACAGTGTAAGCATTGTTTGAAGATTTTTATTTCAGTTAGGGTATAGTAGTTGTGATTGTTTGTGAAGAAAGATTGATTCTACAATAGGAACTGTTGTAACATATTATTGTCAAAGGTAATGCTACAAAAAATCTTGAAATTTATCAGTTTGTTTCCTAGCTAAACTCTCGTGCATATGCAACTTTTCTTGGCATAATGGTTCTTATACAAGTTGTTGGGTTATTTTTAATAATAAGTTTTAATTTAAACAAAAAACAAACAAAAAAAAAAATTAGAAATATCATCATATATTTTTTATAAAATTATTTATTTAAAATATAAAACTTTGCAAAAATATTGGGTCAACACCCAATCTCCACATCCAATTCTATTTCAGCGACAGAGTCCACCAGTCAATGTTTATCAACATTGACAGAACTAAGCTAGTGCCCAATGCATCAAGCGCTAAGCCAAGGGAAGGAGCATAGTGTTTGCACAACGCATCATTGGTATATATAAACACCATAAGCATTCTCCATGTGGTTGATGTGGGATTATTCCCATTCATTTTTAATAAAAAAAGCACATAAACAAGAATGTAAAATGTGTTGAAGCGCCAAGGGACAGAGCTAAACAAACTTGTTAAATCCCTAACAAGACAAGAGTATCCAAATGAAGAGAACGCCTATGAAAAATTCAATGCCATGCATAAAGGAGATCAACACTTCATTGATGGCTCTGTTGTTCGAGAAAGGTATTTGGTGATTAAATTGAATGCCAACAAATCACCCAAATGTCAACAAGGGACTACCATATTTGTTGGAAGAAATTGCTCAAGAATTTGAAACTTCAAGCGAATATCATCAAGTGTTAACGTTTACATGTCAAGAGCTCCCGAATGCCATTCCTCAAAAGAAACCCTAGCTATCGAGAGCACCTTGTGAATCACTCTCTATATTCCAATTGCATAATGTCATTTCTATAATGAGATTGCCAAGTGAATTTTAATGAGGCTGAGGGTTCGAAAATTGAATGATTATAAATCTGACACAAAGAATGGGTCATCATGTTTATATAAATGTATGCATAGAAAGGTATTAGTAGTGGTCAACTAGTTGCAGGGGATCATTTTGTTCCTTTATCACCGCTTTCAGTTGGACGGGTTCATTGTTTTGATTTAAAATGTCTACAGTTTTCAACGTTGAGTATGAGCGCTCACAAATCAAGGGTTATGATTAAATTGTCACCCCCTGCCTATCAGATGTTTAACGGGGTGTGCAATTAGTTTATTTGGCAAAACAATTTTGAATATGTGGTGTGTACATGTAAAAAGCAAAACCCCCAGCATAAAACCACATACCGCCTTACCCTTCCACTAACTGCTTATATTAATCAGCCGAGATGATAGCGGAAAATAACAAGGAAATTGTGGTCTTGGGTTATGTTAATCAAATTGGAAGAATGCCAACGATGGCAAGCGAAGCATCTCCAGAATCCAAACATGAGTTTCATGCCAAGCCTGTTGTTTTTTGTTGCGCATTTGGCACCCACAACGGAACCTTCGATGATCATGTCGTCTCTCGAATTTGCAAGCGAGAAGCAACCTAGACTGCCCTTGGTTGATTTTATTTCAATTTCACTAGCTAAAATATCTATAATTAATTGTAGAACCTTGATGGAATATAACGATGAGATTATGTCGCATCCATATGCCTTACTGCAGCATGAATAGAACTGGAGTGAAAAGATTGAGATTATGTCATTTGTGCAACAAGAAAGTGTAGAGCAAAATGTTTTCTAGGAAGGTGTAATGTTCCTAATTGGAAATAATCAGCAATATACCAAAGCAATTTACAAGGAACAGCGAAATAAGTGAAGGACACAACCACAAATTAAAACACACGAGATAGTAGCCAAATATTCTAAGTCATTTTATTAATAAATTGGGAACATGTACATAAAATGAGTTGAAGTGATAGAACTTGGGCTTGCTATGCAAGCTCTGCTAAACCCATGTGAAAATATGATGACCCAGATGTTGGAAATGGCTCCCCACAAAATATGTGCACTGCCCAGAATTAAAGCTAATTGTTGTCGGAAGGAAACTGAAGTTCTTCCTTCAATAATGCCCGCGCTGATCTAAAATTGCAACCACAGACTCCTCTCCTAAAACACAGAAATACCCAAAAAATGTTTGGCTCAACTCCAAGCCAAAATCAAACCCACAATTTGATGTGAATTGTCCAGTTAACCAACAATACGCCTTGCTATAATAATGTACGATTCTAGCTCATATATTACCCAGAAAATTCTATAAAATTCACTGGAACCTCCTCTAAATAAACGCACAAAATCCCAGAAATCCTTTGGGCTAATTCCAACTTCACCTAGTGACCCCAAGAAATGTGCATTTCCCTCTCTGTCAAACCAAACATACTGCTGGAAAATATATTGCTGAATGTGAGACAAGTCCTCCTAGAAAACCTCCCCAAACTCCTGGGAATCTCCTCTAAGAAATACTCCCTAACTCCAGCCCTTATCTCTCCACAACTCTACTCCTCCAAACCCTGCGAAATATCTGACTTGGAGTTCCAACGCACTATTGGAAATGTATAAATTCGGCCCCAAGAATTCCCTCAAATTCAGCCCTACAAATCACCATGGAGAAGCTCGTCCTCCCTATCAATTAATCTCTGCAGATACTCCGGCCCAAATTCTACTATTTGTTAATCTTTCTCACTCCCATGAGTTTCCTTCTACGCCCTTGGAGAAACACATACCTTCTCGAAGAAAATCCTGTGAAATGGCTCCTCAAATGCTTGGAACTAACTCCCAAATTCTCTCTTAGGGTGACACTAGACGTTCACCGAAGGTAGAAGTGGAATTTCCGCCCGGAAATACCTTGTGCTAAGCAGCACTGGTTGTCTTGACTAAACAGCTCAAGAGAACTCAAGTGCAAATGTCGAATTACCAAAAGATACAAAAATGAGGCCCTTCTCTTCCCTTTATAGTTGTTGCTCCCTTCTCTCCTTGTGGGCTCCACCAATTCGACCTCCCTTCTCACTCTCTTTCTCCCTGGCTCAACTTTTTCCTAAGGGGTTTGAATTCCCCTTTTTGGTGGCCCCCACATCCCACTACCAAATTAATTTATCTTTTCTCCCATGTTTGCAGCCTCTTTTTTCTCCAGAAATTAAGTGGAGCCTCCATAACCCACTTTTCCTAAGTTTTATATACCAAAAATATTTATCAACGCCAAAATTGCAATAATGATGATTTTACTTAGAAAATTATTTATTGGGGACATGACAGAAGGAAACAAAATGGTTGGGATTTCAGATAAGTAGGTTGCAGACAAACATATAGTTCCAAATAATTTATGGATAAAGAAGGCAACAAATCACACATATGTGACAAACAGAAAAGGTGTAGAGGAGAATATGCATTTTGAGGAATGGCATATTGGTTAGGATTTTATTCCTCAAAGCTTGTAACTGCTTGAGGAAGATATTGTTCTATATATTCTTTAATTTTGAATGTAAAAGGGTTGGTTTTTGGGCCAAAACCCTCATATTTTTGTTATCACTCAGAATTTTCTCAAGGTTGAAGAAAGAAATTTTCGAGATAACCACAAACCTAATCTTTTAGACTCGGGTTCTAGCCAACCTGAGTCCAAAGAGGGCTCTCTCTATATGATTTAATTTTGTTTTGGTGAGATATTAGGCTAGTTCTTAGTGCTCATAAGGTTTTGTTTTGATTGGTTGGTGGAATTATGAGAACAGATGGGCAGAGCAAGTATTCAGGCCATTGGGCTATGGAGTCAATCAAGAGTGGTTTAATTGGAACTGATCAATTACTAAGGTAAAAGTTCGCAGGGAAGGCTAACACAGCAAAAGCAAATCTACAGGTTCAAATGGATGACATAGTCCTAACCAGGGCAAAGGGCAATGAAGAATCCTTAATCAGGATTAAGATGAAGAAAGGAAGGATGATCAGTAGCAAAGGGCAATGAAGAATCCTTTACTATGGACCAAAGGGGGGAAAACTACAAAAGTAAGGGAGCAATTAAGAATTGCCAAACCAAGATAGTTTAGTAGAAAACATATAGAAAGTAAACAGTTAAAACAGAGAGCATTTAGGCTAATTCTGAGATATCATTCCTTGTTTACTTTTTAGATTTCATAAGAGACACATGAATATTTATAACATGAAGAGAAAACAATATTTAAACATGAAGAGATAATACTTATTTGTTCCGACTGTGCACAAGAATCCAGTGAAATGTCCTTAGCTTTATTTCATGATCTACAAAACCAGTCCAATCTTGAGTACAATAGCTCCTTGGCTCAATATAAAATGTCTACAGAAATGTATTTTAATCCACCCAAAATACTTCAAATGAAGAAGTATTTATACTAATTCTAAATTGAAATATCTTGAAGAAATATCAAGATTGGTTTTACAAATATCTCAAACTGTTTTACATTAATATAACTTAAATAAAGGACATTCAAAACTAATGAATCTATTTGGCACTATTTTTATGGATTTATGGTGACAAAGAAGAGAAATTCGAATTTGATAGCAACTCTTAAGTGATGATGAGGCATCCCAGTCACTAACTGCTTCCTTCCTTTGTGCATTCTGCCCCAGCAATTCTACAAAATTAGGGTCCATTGATACCTTTGTATATCTCAATCCGAGATAGATATGTAAAAAGTGAAAAAGTTTATTGTAGATAAGTATGTTTTTGAGATAAACCTCTCTTCGTTTCCCAAAATTCAGCTCCAGCTATTCACAATATTCTCTGCAAAAAGATGTCTAAAATAGGAATTTACACAGTCCGAAAAATACGCTGTGAAAACATGCACTTATCTCCCTTTTGGTAATACCTGTGTAAAAAGTAAGATAAGTTTTTGTAGATTGGCCTTTTAAGAACAAAAACCTCCTCCAGTTTCTCAAAATACTTCTTGGATTGGTCACAATAGTTTCTGCAAAACTATGACTTAAACAGGAAATTTCTGAAGAATGTACCATTTCTGCTCTGATTTCATCTTTTAACCTTAAATTTCTTTTCACTGTTTTTCACTTTTACTTTGGATAAAATTCATTGTTGCTGGTGAAAGTGTTTTCATCTCTGTTTAACCCTTATTGCATCCATGTTTACTTTTACTGTTTACTCTTACCGCTCTGTTTTTTCATCTGTCTTCACTTTGACATGAATCTGTATGCTCTGTAACTGTCTTCCCTGCTATTTCTCTTCATGCTAGCTGATTTACTTGACTTGATCTTCAATCTAACACTCTTTAACCCTGATACACTTTGACTGTCCTTTACTGTGTCATTTTACCTTCACTGTATATTTTAGGTTATTTTACTGTCTATTTCAACAGTAAATCATTTAATTTCATATTTCCCCTGCTTGTCTTTTAACTGTATGTTTTATTTCCCATCTCTGTTTGAATAGATTTGATAACAATCTCGAAGTAAACAGGTCTTATGACTGCAGTCTTCTGATCGCTTGTAAAATAAAACAAACTATTAGGAAAACGTTGGGTTGACAGGGAGGGTCATTAATGGATTTATCGAGCTTTATAGGTCTATGGAGTGAGTCCAAAGTGATTTCGGGAGGTAAGCCATGCTTGAATTGGTTAGCAGAGGCTTCAGGTGGAGCAGAAGGGTTTCATAAGTTTACACAGTAGAATGGGCGAAAAGCGAGAAAACATGGGTTCTTGGGGTTTGAACTTTAACGGGCAAACTTTTAAAATATGGCGCAAACTGAATAGTCAACGGTTTGTCGCATAGCGAGCGGGCGGTAAGCAGTTCATTTCGCACTGCTTTTGGGCTGGAGTGGTTTTCGGGGGAGGCTGCCTGATGCCATTCATCGGGCACCACGTAGCAGCAGGGTGAATAGTGAAACCACCCATACCGGGGGAGTAGAGGTCAGCCTTCGGAGGTCGCCCGATATGATCGTCGACCATTGGATCAAAAGGGACCAGATCATACAGTGATTGGGGCAGAGATTTGATATGAAGTTTAATGGAGGGGTCCGGCGGGGTTTTAAGCATGGCAGGATTAATTAATCGCGGATTATGGAGGTCTAATGGCAACAGGAGTGATTTCATTGGCGGAGATAGATTATTAATTAACCACAGATTGATTAATTAATCTATTTTATTCGATGAAGGGTTTTGTTATTAAGTAGCCGCTGATAGACTTAATTAACCCATTAATCATTCATTAATAAAGTTTATGTTTCAAACTCTCGGGGACGGGATATTAATATAGGGCTTTTTATTTATAATATGCGGGAAGGGTTATATTTCTTTTTCGGGATTTAATATATAAAGTTAAAGTTAATATGAACGAAAGCGGTAAATGGATTTAGCGCTAAGTACAATATACATTTATAATGCATTGGCTTTATATAACACATTATACCTTAGGCTTAGTGTTATTTTTGTGGGCTTTTTTAGGAAAAGGGGTTTGCTTGGGGGGTGATCATTTTTCTAAGGTTTTATCCTTAGGGAAAACAGGTTTGCTTGGGAAAATGAGTGAATTATGGAGGGGGTGAATGCTTGAAAGGGGACTTTTAGTACTTAGGACCTATAAGTTATTGGGCCGAGAGTCTGGTCCCTCTAAAAGTAAGAGAAATGCTTTGAGTCTCTTTGACTTAAGATTTTAGGTACTTAAGACTTTTCTTGGAAATTAGTTAAGTGAAAAATGTAATGAGTGAGGGAAATTAATCAATTTGACTTTGTGGATTTGATACATGCCCAATTATTATCCATACTTGGAACTTTGATGATCAAGGTGATCAAAATGCTTTTATCTAACAATCATCACAATTCTGCAACCATTCTTCTACTTACCCACCTACTCATCCTACCATTTTTACTTCTCTTTATTAGGGTGCATTTAAACTGGCAAACCCTTATCAAAACCTTTTTCTTTTCTTTTACAATGGTATTCTAACTAAGTCTAACCTTATTACATCCAATGGCTCAAATTAAACAGTTGAGCTCCTTTTATTCATTTTACCTAATCTAATTATCTGCCAAGGTTAAACAATTTGGTCAGATTTTCATTCTCTATCTATAAACATGGAATTCAAAACATGAAATAACTAAGATTAAATTGTTTGATTACTATGGATTGTGGAATGAATAACAAGTTGCACACAATCATTATTATGCAGAAAAGTAAATAGTAGTGGCATTTGGATTTGCACACTTTCATGGTCTTTTTTCTTTCTTAGAGTTCATTTTTAATATTTTTTTACCTTTTTCATTCTTTTTGTCCTTTGATTTTTATTTTAGGACATACCCTCTTTACATTTTTTTTATTTTTTGAATATGGAAAACATTTGCAGAAAGCAAAGGTATGTATATATTACAGATTGACCTCAGCCATTCAAAAATTATGACTCCTATTGGTATAGGAACCTAACAATTTTAATAACAAGCCTTGCTACTTCAAAGTTTCAATCAAAGGCTTCTGGTTTCAGATTTTGACAGAACTTGTTCACTGTGTGAGTGCTTACTTGTGATTACATAATCTTATTCTTTCATACATTTATGGTTGTGTGGACGAGGAGAGGTTTGGCTAAGGATTAGCCACCCTTACATACCTGCAAAGTTATGTTCAACACTAAGTCACCTAATGAAACAATTTGTTTAATTTAGTTCCTCTGCATGATTAGATTGTTGCTATCTAAGACAATTCCTATGCGTACTTTGTTTACTCTGTTGAGAGTCTCTCTTCACACTTTCTAATCTGATTGGCTGACCTATGTACATCCAGAATGAGTATGATTGTTAGCTAATATCCTCTTTAGATCTTCCATCCTCATCATTCAAGTTGTTTTACTCTGTCATGTTGAATGTTAGCATTTAGATTGGGTCTTTGAAGGAGAACATTTTATTCAGTTAAGCAGGTATTTGTGACTCATCAGCAACCACCTATACAACAACTCCTAGATCTGGCCATTGTGCTTCATAGGTTGTTCATTAACAGCGAACAACATTACAGCCTCGTAACACTCGAGGGAGACCCCTCTGGTTCAAGGGTCAGCTTGGACCTTGAAGCATAAAAACTATGCTGAAGCAAGAAAACTGATAGCTTGGAAACTTGGATGTAAAAAATACACACAGGTATTTAAAATAACAATTTATTAATATATATAAAACTGTATAAGATGATATAAGATTATTTTGAATGTTACAATGAGGCTCTGCTTTTATATCTCAGCATGTGACCTTTCATGAATGGGCATGTCTTTTTAGACATGCCTTTTCACTTAATTTAATGACTATTTAACCTAAATAATATTTATATTTATTTTATTTATCTAATTGTTATAAATTATATTCATAACATAAGCTCTCCCTTCGAGAAGCTTTGTCTCAAAGCTTTAATGTTGGGGTATTATTCACTTAGTGTTTGTCGTCTCGTATCGATTCGTCATATAGTTTATCAATGTATTCCTTGTATATATATATATATATTACTCTCTTGATTTTCTTAATTTCAAAACTTTTTTTTCCATTTTTTTTTAACTTACTAATATTTTTTTTCATATAATAAATTTAAGTAATTAAAATATATTAATATAAATAAATTAAATTATAATATAATATATATGTTATATAACTAATGTGATTAACAAATAGTTATATATAGAAATATTTTTAAATAATTAAGTTATATATAATAACTATAACGTATATCTATATATATATATATATATGAAACCAAAAACTCCAACGCAACATTTTGATTGTTGACACGCCTGCTGAGTGATATGTCTGTTGATCGAAGGGTTATGCCTCTTGGCAGCGGAGCATAGATAAGCGAATTTTTTGTTAGCTGATAGACAAAATGCGGATGAACAGGGGAGTGCCCAGAAAGCTGCTACCAACGGACTTGTTTTCGGCCACACATCACTTGATCTTGAACTTTCGACCACAGCATTTCTGCATTTCTGCAATTATTTTCTGAACAAGGGTAGCATACCAAGGCAGGGAGCGAACCCCGCCATAATACTCCAGAATGAAGAGGATGCAAACATGCATCGACAGCTTTGAGTTAAACGCTTCCGCAACCCCATAGATATCTGCAACCATCTCTGGGACGACATGATGATGAGCAATGAACAATTCACACTCTCGCTTCAAAGAAGGGATGTCATAGAAGTCGGCAGTTACGAGAATGTCGTAATATTGGTAGCGGAAATGGGCATGGGTAAATTCATCTATGTTTTTCTTTGGAGAGATTACCATATCATCCTTGGGAGTGTCGTATGGGGACGTTACATTGGTGCATGGAGAAAGAATATTGGCCTGGTACTAATCTAGATAATTCAGTGTCAACATCAGCAAGCTCTCCATTTCCACAATTAGTGGACTTTGAGTTGCTTAAACTCACTAATTCTTCAGTGTGCAAGTTGTCAAGTAAACATTTGAGAAACTCATGGCTGTCCTGTTGCGTCAATCCCCTAAACTGCTGAACCTTGGCACAAATAGCACTAAAAAGAAACTTGAGATTGACGGTCTCATTTCCTTTGCTCCACCATGTAAATTCAGTGTCAACATTATCATCATCTCCTTGCTTCGATCCACTTGTACTTGTTTCAACATACAGCTTTCTCAGAGCTGAAGTGATTGGGACTTCAAGAAACTGTGCGAGTTTCATGAAATGATCACGAAACAAATCCACTGCAAGCAAATTCTGCATAACAGAGTTGAAGAAGCAAGTATTACCAATATTCCTGAGTCCGTTGACTATGCGTCTATCATTTTCACGCTTGTTATCCTTTATTTGTTGTTCTTCCTTCATACAGGTCATCTTTAACTAAATTTTCGAAAATATTTTGGAATTAGACAAACTAGATACACTGAAACCCTTTCCCTTTGTGATGTGACCAAAATAGTTTCCTAAACTCTGTGAAAAAATTACTACTTGCTCGATCCGTATCCAAATGAGTCTCGCTCCTTCGCTCATATTATATTCAAATGAATTTTGTTTGTCTGCGTTCAAAAAATTGATATTATAAAATTTTATAAAACCATAACCTTTGCTTGAACCTTTTACATTGTCCCTGATGACTTTGGCTTCAACATGATTATGTTCAAAACGAGGTCCTAAACCCAGATGGAAAACGTAAGGACTGTCAAAACTAGATTCCAAACCCACATGTGAAAAGTTGGGGTTGTATCCCTATAATTGAAAACCTTGTACAGAAGAGGTCCCAATTTCATGACCCTTGCTTATGTCTAGTCCTATTCCGGCATTTCCATTTTGTTGGTTGATTTCAGATTCTTCTCCATCCCAATCCTTGTTGACATCATCTTCATTTGAATTCTCATCTTGATCTATGTCAGCTTCATTGGAATCTTCAACATTATAATCATCTAATGCTTCACCTTATTTCCTTCCACCATCGCCAACATCCTCCTTATTATCGATTTCTGCATAGCTCTCCTTAAAACATGTTGCAGCTTCGGCACATGATTTTTCTAAACGCTGAAATACTTCTTGAATTTTATTAAGATTCTCCATGGATTCAAGACGTGAATGTAATGGCATATTGTGCGGCGAACTACGTTCAAAGGCCCGGATGATTATATTGTGTGCCATGGCTCTAATACCGCTGAAGCATAAAAACTATAATGAAGCAAGAAAACTGATAGCTTGGAAACTTGGATGTAAAAAATACACACGGGTATTTAAAATAATAATTTATTAATATATATAAAATTGTATAAGATGATATAAGATGATTTTGAATGTTACAATGAGGTCTTGTTTTTATATCTTAGCAGGTGACTTTTCATGAATGGGCATGTCTAAAGCAGGTGACTTTTCATGAATGGGCATGTCTTTTTAGACATGCCTTTTCACTTAATTTAATGACTATTTAACCTAAATAATATTTAATTATTTAATATTTATATTTATTTTATTTATCTAATTGTCATGAATTATATTCATAACAAACCTAAATTGCATTCAACAAATAGATACAACAAGAACCTATATCTAAAGCAGAGGCAAATCAACACAGGACTACGCAACTCCAAAGTAGTTATTCATCTCTGAAGCAATCTGAGATGTAAATTAAATCTAATGTGTGAAACAAATTTCAAATTTGTAAACCAGTACACCTATTGATCTCGCTGTGAAGTGTTTGGTATTCGACAGTTGGCCTACGATCACAGTCACTCTACAGGACACAATTAACGTGTGTTAGTCTGAACAGAGCATACCTGTCGCTATGCTTATCTTGTGCATATGGTAGCAGACAGAACATACAATGTGGTGGATACTGAAGGATGATTTTCTTTGTGAGAGTGATGAACGTAAGGAACAGATATAATGAAAGTGAAAGCAGTGGTGTATTGAGGATTTCTGTGTGTGAGATTGTTAACCTAAAGAGTGCATTGAAGCTTTATTGAGATCAATAATATTGCTTGAGCAGTGACAGAGTTTGTAATAGAGGTTGTGACGATAATTGGGTTGCCTGTTTTGCAGAAGATGCTGTGAAAAGTCTATTGTTTTATTAAACTCATCTATGGAGCATTTAAACTCAAATATATATATATATATTGATTGAAGGATGATTACAATTGTGGGAGGCAGTTTACTCTTTGGAAACCTATTTAATTAATAATTTGATTAATTTTTATATAACATTGCCTTCCTCTTGAAAAGATGCTTGATCATGCCATTTGCCTTTTTAATTAATAAATCGATTAATTTTTATATAACATTGCCTTCCTCTTGAAAAGATGCTTGATCATGCCATTTGCCTTTTTAATTAATAATTTGATTAATTTTTATATAACATTGCCTTCCTCTTGAAAAGATGCTTTGTCCTCAAAGCATACATAACGATGGGCGTTGTTAACGAAACACTTCTGTCTCCCAAGAAGCTTCTTCTGGTAAGTCCTTCCACTTGATCAGGTATTCTTTGATTACTCGTGATCGCAGCTTATTTTCCCTAAGGGAGATAATTCCTTCTAGTTCTAAGATGAACTTGCCTTCATCATCTAATATCATAAGCAATGTCTGTGCTGATTGGCGTTTGCCTACTGCCTTTTTAAGACAAGATACATGGAAAACGCTGTGAACTCGACTATTATCCAAAAGACTTAAGTTGTATGCTACTTGGCTAATCTTTTTGTGAATCTGATATGGTCGATAAAACTTTGGTGCCAATTTGTTTTTTCCTTTTTGCTTTACAGATAATTGCTTGTAAGGTTGAAGTTTAACAAATACCCATTCTCCAACTTCAAATTCTCTCTCTGTTCTGTGTCGGTCAGTCTGCTGCTTCATGCGATTTCTTGCAATACTTAGATTTTCTTTTAATGTTTGAAGGACTTTTTGGGTTTCTTTTAACCGCTGGAAGTTTTGTCTTGGAAATGGCCAAGTCCTTCCATTTAAGGGGTTCATATCCGTACAGAGCTTGAAATGGGGTCATCTTTGCAAAAGTGTGATAAGTTGAATTGTACCACCATTCAACGAGATGTAACCACTGAGCCCAATTATTTTGTTTGTCTGTTGCATAACAACGATAGTAAGCTTCTAAGCACTTATTGACAGTTTCTGTCTGACCGTTAGTTTGAGGATGATATGCAGAACTCATGGTGAGGTATGTTCCAATATGTTTGAAAAACTCCTTCCAAAAAGTCCCTTTAAACTTGGGATCTCTATCACTAACAATGACGTTAGGAAATCCATGTAATTTGTAGACATTCTTGCAAAATATTTTGGCAATCTCCTTTGCTGAACCTAATTTCTTCATTCTTATGAAGTGTGCACACTTTGTGATTTTGTCTATTACTACCAGAATTTTATCTTTCTCGTATGACATGGGTAATCCTTCAATAAAATCCATTGAAATTTCTTCCCATTTTTGGTTTAGGATACTTAAGGGGTGGAGCAGACTTGGGGTCATAATGTTCTCACTTTTATTTCATTGACATTGATCACATTCTGCTACATATTTTTGAATATCATTATTCATACCCTTCCAAAAAAATGATTGACGTGCATTATAGTAGGTTTTAAAGAAACCTACATGTCCCGCTGATAGTGAATCATGGGACTCTTTGAGAACCTTGACTTTAAATTTGGAGTTTGGACTTAGGTAAATCCTCCCCTTGTACCACAAAATATCGTTTTTCCATTCAAATTTTGAATTATGATGGGGGTTATTGATTATAGCACTCTTTTCTGGATCTTTTGTATATTCACTTCAAATCTCATTAAGCCATTCGAGAACAACAATTGAAACTACAGATAAAGGTAGTTCTTCGTCCTTCCTAGACAGAGCATCAGCTCCTATGTTATCTTTCCCTTTCTTATGTAATATATCCAGGTCGAAGTCGGGGATTTTTTCGATCCATTTTTGTTGTTCGGTAGATAGTGTTTTCTGCTGGAGATGTTGAAGACTATTATGATCTGTTCATATTAAGAACTTACTTCCTTAATGTGTGCATAATAGCAATCATTTCCTTGTTGTATGTAGACTTGAGATGTTCTTGCTTATTGAGCATCCTGCTTTCAAACATGATCGGGTGACCATCCTGCATTAGTACTACTCCTGTGCCAAAACCTGAAGCATCACACTCAATTACAAATAATTTTGAGAAGTCTGGATTGGCAGAGTAAGTACCTAGGGTTTGAAGCCATTAGACACCTAGAACCACATCCACTCCTCCTAGTGGTACAGTGTAGAACAGAGATTCTAGATTATAGTCTTGAATCTGTAATTTGACTTTATGGCATCTCCCTACCTTTTCAATTTTCTTACCATCAGCTACCATAACCTTTATGTTGGGCATGGGAAATGTGAAAATGTTGAGTCTTTTCACCATAGTTGAATCCAAAAAGTTGTGGGTGTTAACGGTATCGATCAAAACCATTAATTTGCTCTTCTTGATATGTCCTTTTAACTTTAGTGTCTGGGGCTGCGATATACCTCTCATGACCGATAATGACACTTGCGGAATATTCTCGTTATCTAATTCTGGAGAGAATTATCGAGAATCTTCGATTTCTTCTAAATCTAATTCATCATTGTCTAAATCATTAGTTGCATCACATTTATATAGGTTCTTGGTCTCTTTTCCTTTAGCACACCTATGTTTAAGGTCCCATTTTTCATCACAATGTTTGCACTTGGCCTCTTTCATTCTTTGCATTTCTAAGTTAGTCTTTTCTCCTTCACGAAGATATGGTAGAACACATTTTGTGTTATCCGTATTTGCAGACTTTTTCAGCTTTTGACCACTGCATATTCTTGTGCTTATTTTCAACAGCTTTTGCCTTTTGTCTTACTACTTCTATAGAAGTGATGTCATGAAGCTCAAGCTCAGCATGGAGATGGGGTTTAAGTCCTGTGGTGTATGATTGAATGAGACAGGTTTCTGATAACCCAGGTACTCGTGTAGCTAAAGTTTCCCATTCTCGAGTGTATTCGTCCACATCTCCTTTTTGTTGCAATCTAGTGAGTGCTGAGAAGAACTCTTCTTCCTTGACACCTTGGAACCTTTAAAAAATGCATTTTTGAATTTCCTCCAACTGATAGCAAGTGTTTTTTTTTCCACCACATATACCAATTATATGCTTCTCCTTCCATTTGCATGGATGCATACCTGATCTTTTCATCATCATTGTCAATACCGTAAATCTCAAAATATTCTTTTGTTTTATTGAACCATACAACATTGCACTTCTCGTTACCGTCAAATTTGGAGAGTTCAAGTTTTGCTCTTCGATGATATGTCGCAACTATTGGAGTAAAGAGAGGGTATTGATTCGCAAGCTGCATATTTTGAAAATGTGTTACTATTTTGTTGGTGGGTGTGGATGATGCTTTTGGAGACTCGTGTTTCTCATGTGATTCTGACGAATTTGACAAATCCGAAGAATTGAGATGTTGAGTAGCTTCATTATTCTAAGGTACTTGATCGGGTGTAATCTTCAACACGTCACAAATACAGGTCAACATCATCATTGATTGACTATGATTTAGATTCACTGTATTTGAAAGGATTGCATGATCCCTTTTAAATTCATTATGGTTTTGCTCGAGTTAACTCTCTATTCTCTTCGACGTATCCTAGAGCGCCTCAATTTGTTCACCATGTCTAGTCATCACCTTAGTCTCAAGATCTATCAATCTTTTATTGAAATCGGACATCGACATTGATGAAGCCATTGATCAGGTATGTGGTGGAGTCCAGTCACCTTAGTCTCAAGATCTATCAATCTTTTATTGAAATCGGACATCGACATTGATGAAGCCATTGATCGGGTATGTGGTGGAGTATACTTATCCAGCGTAACTTTTCTTAACTTGATCCTAAATTTTTTTCTAAATTTTTTATTTTTTTAAATAATTAGTATTAATATTATTATTTTTTTCCAAATTAAATTAATTATATAGTATATAGTTATAATATATAACAATTAATTACGTAATAACTTTTATACATATACTTGTACAAAAAATCAAAATCGAACTGATGCATTTTTCCTTGTGGCTTTACGATTTCGGCTTGGACGAAATGACAACAAATGATGACAGAATATGTTTATGAATGGGACATCAAGTTGAAACAATGGTTGTCGAGGGAAATGGGACAATAGAAAACAAGATGGTTTGTGATGCCACACGGTGGCAGAACAATAAGCTGTGAGGCAAGCGGTGTGGGCACAGAGAATGCAGCTACGATTTTTGGACAGGGATGTATTTCAGAGCAAATAAAGCGAGCGGGGAACACGAAAGAATGGGAATGAATTGCAGGCCAAGCCTGAAACAATGGAGGCAGAAGGATGAGACAGGGAAGCCGACAGTTGAGGAGGGCGGGTGACGGAGTCGTAGCAAACTGCATAGTTTAGCCCGAGGATTGGAACCCACTTATTAGTTTTTGTAGCATCGGCTGTGTTCTAGCCTTGAAATTTTGTGGAGCGGCTAGAATACATGAGATCTCCAAAACCCAAAAATTGTTTCTGGAAATTCTACCTAGAGACGACTTAATTAAAATAATTAATATTTTTTTAATGTTTCCTAAGTCTAAACTTAGTAAAGGGTTAAAGGGAATTAATTAAGTCATGGTGAGAATCTTTTAGAAGAAGACATGGATCGAGTTCTAGTTAATTTTAGCCATCGATAATGATTTAATCTTGGTCGTTGATGTCTCAACGAGAGATTATAAGAAGAAACTCGATGGGCTTGGAGAAGACAGACCAGCAACTACTCAGTTGCCCAGGCGAATCAATTTTCTCAATGGCTGAAGTTCAGCAGAGGGGATAGAGCCAAAGGGTGAGTTGCAAGGGAGAGAGAGTGGGTATCAGCAATGATCCAGGAAGTGCAACACGAGTTCCAGAAGAGACAGGAGGAGGATAGACACAGTCCACTAGGGATCTACGCAGTTACTGCGTAAAGGGTGACGCAAAAAATCCAATGTATGGACAGAGGGTTCATCTTGGGGTCAGGGAGTCGCTGTGGAGAGAGAAATTTGTCACTAAATTTCTCTCATTAGTTTTCCTCTATTCTGATGTACGAATTCTTGTACTTGAATTTCTGTTGAAGAATTAATAAAGAAACCCTCATCTACTGCACCAGTTTTCCCAAGTTGTGTTTTTCCGGGAATAATTGTCCAAAAATAACTGTGTCAATATTTTTGTGTGCTAGCATTTATTTTCCGCAATATTTGTTTTGTGAAGATAGCAATGTAAATATTTCAATATTTGTCGTAGGAAACTACAAATAATTTGTTTAATTAATTTAACAAATAGAAGAAATATTATGAGTGGTTGCATTAGGATTTTTGGTTTCGGAATTTTCACATGGTACCAGAGCTTAGCTTGGAAGCCAGAGAGCTCAATGGCAGAGGGGAAGAGGAATTTTGAAGCTCTGCATAGGCAGCAATTCAAAACCCTCAGAGGCAACACAGTTCCTTTGGCCAGGAAGGTCACTTTTTTTGGGAAAAATTATCTCTCTGAGAGAATTGACAGAGAACAAATTTTCTAAATCAAAGATTACCGGAAGCAGAGGGCGCAGAAGTATTTTTCTCGCAGAGCAGATCTTCAATTGGGGCGCAATTATTTTGCAGCAGTTTGTTGGTACAGAATAACGTCAGGAAGGAAAGGAGAAATAACACATAAAATCATGGACACAATCAACTGCCAGGAAGCCTCAGAATTATCTTCCAGATTGGAGGATGAGTTCGCGTGCTTGTCAAGTTTAGCATCATCTGGTGTCTTGTATATTGATAGTGGAGCTTCAGCTCATATGACAGGAGGAGCAGATGGACTTCCAAATCACTATGGGTAACAGAACTAAATGTACTCAAGTAGGGAGAGGCACCATAGAATTTCAAACAGAAACAAGAACCAACACCAGCGCTACTAATGTACTGCATATGCCAGGATTAGGTATGAACCTAATTTCAGCGTCCCAGTTGCAGGACAAGGGGTACGATGTACACTTCGTGGGGAAGAAAGTGTATGTCAAACACTCTAGTTGGAAGAAGGTGAGATAGATTGGAGCTCGGAGCAACTAGTTATACAGGTTGCAGCTCAACTCTCCAATGGCACTAATAGGCAGTGATAATAGCAGCAAGAAGGAATTGAACGAACTACGGCAGAGAAGAATGGTACATTTACACCATGGTGCACTTAGGATGCTCAGAGAAACTGTAACAGGAGTTCCAGTTCTCAGCACAGAGCACAATGATGTGTGTAGAGGATGCTTACTTGGGAAGTACGCAAAAGTAGCATTTCCTAAAAGTGAAAGCAGAGCAAATGGCGTATTGGGATTGCTACACTCAGATATTTGTGGTCCTATGTCCACTAGAGCTCTTAGCAGTCGCAAATATTTCGTCACCTTTATTGAGATCATTCCAGGAAGACCTGGATCTATTTCTTAAAGACCAAAGATGAGGTCTTTGATCGGTTCAACGAGTTCAAGGCTCTTGTAGAGAACGCGACAGGGAAAAGATCAAGGTGTGGCGCTCAGATCATGGTGGAGAATACATAGATAAAGACTTCACACACTTTTGCGCAAAGTAAGGCATCAAAAGAGAATGGCGAAAGAACAGAACAATAGTTGGAGATGCAAAGGTTATGATGTATGACCAGGATTTGCCTAGATTTTTATGGGCAGAGGCATGCAATACAGCCATGTACATTCAAAACAAAACACCTCATTGAGCATTGGGGAAGAAAACACCAAAGGGGCTCTTCACAGGAAAAAAGCCCAAAGTAAGTCATTTGAGGATATTTGGTAGTGTGGCTTACTATCACATACCAAATGAAAAGCACAGCAAATTGGATCAGACTACAAAGAAGGGGTTCCTCGGAGGGTAAAGCGAGGCCTCAAAGGCATATAGGATCTACATTCCTAGCAGCAGGAAGATTGTAGTGAGGCGAGATGTAAAATTCATGGAAGACAAAGCTTTCAGAAGATCTCGAGAAATGCTTGCATGTGATCAATCAGCAGAAGTTTCGTTAGTCCAGCAGCAAGTGGGACAAGCAAGAGAACAGTCATAGGGATCGAGTACGGTGACCAGTACCAGTATCTCCTCAGGGATAGGAGATCTAGGGAGTTCTCAGCAGACAAAGCAGCAGGAACAGGAGGAGGAACTTGTTAGTTTTTGTAGCATCAGTTGTGTTCTAGCCACGAAACTTGGTGGAGAGGCTAGAGTACATGTATTCTCCAAAAACCCATAAATCGTTTCTGGACATTCCACCTAGAGATAACTTAATTAAAATAATTAATCTTTTTTTAATGGTGCCTAAGTCTAAACTTAGGAAAATTGATTAATTAAAGTGTATTAATTAAGTCATGGTGATAATCTTCCAGAAGACATGGATCTAGCTCTAGTTAATCTTAGCCATCAATTATGTTTTAATCTTGGTCATTGATGTCTCAACGAGAGATTATGAGAAACTCGATGGGCGTTGGAGAACACACTTGAGACACCAAGGAATTCGATTTTGCTGGGAAATCGATCTTCAAAGTAGCAACTATGTGTTGCTAGAGGTGATTCAGTGAGATCGCAGCAGTGGGAGAGGGGCAGGGATACTAAGGCCAAGAGGACGATTTTTCAGTCTAGTGGGTGCATAGCAAAGAGACAGCGCAGTGCTTCAAAGGGGAAGTCATATTTTGATGGGGAGAAGCAGTGATGCAGTGCCAGAAGCCGGAGTGGGAGTCTGAAGGCCAGGAGAGTCCATTTCCCAGACAACTTGATTAGTTAGCGGGAGACACACTAGTCCGAGTTGTGTGACGTAGAATTGCGTAGGCTGACGCAAGGACTACACAGAGACAGCAGAGAGCAACTCATCTTGAACCAAGGTCATGCCAGATCACTAGTGAGAGTGAGATTTTTCTCACAAGACTTCTACCAGTCATTTCTCTATATGGATTGTTAGATTTGAGCATCCATCGATTTGTACTCAGGTTTACTACTGCATAATCATAAAACCCTCAGTTGTTGCACCGGTGTTCCAAAGTTGGGTTTTTCCGAGGACATTGGTAAAAAAATAACAGTGTTATTTATGTGTGTGTGATTCTATTCTTCTAGCATTATTTTTCTTCCGTAGTATTGTATTTGTGAAGGCTGCAGTGTATTAGTTTCGATATTTACCGTAGGAAGTAATAAATAATTTGTTCAAGTTTATTTAACAAATAGAAGAAACTTAATCAGTGGCGGCAGTAGGAATTGAGGTTTCTGAATTTTCATAGAACTGATAGAACCTCCCGCCACCAGTGGTAGAGCCAGTAGGGAAGTGCATCAAACCTGGAGGGACGCAGAGGAGTTTGTCGGAGCTCCCAAGACAGACAAGAGACAGAGCAGGCAGCCTAACAAATAACAAGCCTTGGTAGCTCAGGTTAGAGAACCCTCCATCTTTCAGGAAGTCGCACAACACCAAGTGTGGGTGGATGCCATGGTAGAAGAATACAGTTCTATCATGAAAATGATGTTTGGGAGGTAGTGCCTAAACCAGAAGGCAGATCAGTTGTAGGTTCAGATGGATCTACAAGATCAAGTACACTGCAGATGGCAATGTAAAAAGTACAAGGCTAGATTCGTGGCAAAGGGGTATGCACAAAAAGAAGGGATAGACTATGAGGATTTGCCCCAGTTGCCAGATCTACCTCTATCAGATTCATTATATCCCTAGCAGCGCAGGTAGGATGGGAGATTCACCAGATGGACGTCAAGACAACATTCTTGAACAGGGTGATAGAAGAAGAGGTGTATATAGAGCAGCCTGAAGACTTCGAAACTCATGAGAAGCACACTCATGTATGCAGGTTGAAGAAAGCCCTATATGGGCTTAAACAGGCACCCAATGCGTGGTATGGTCGGATTGACAATTATTTGCAGCAATTGGGATTCATCAAGAGTGATGCAAATCCCAATCTCTACTATTTGATGGTAGAGAATGAGCCTCTCATTCTGGTTTTGTATGTAAATGACCTGTTTCTGACAGGATCATCAAGGCTCATAAAGGACTGCAAAAGGAACCTCGAAGCAGAATTCGACATGAAGGATATGGGGTTGATGCACTACTTTTTAGGATTGGAAGTATGGCAGAAGAATGGGGAGATCTTCCTTGGGCAAGGGAGATATGCTACAAATATTCTGCAGAGGTTCAGAATGCAGGATTGTTGGCTCATGACGATGCCCATGATCACCAATTGAAAGAAGATAGATGCATCAGGGGGCAAGGAAGTCGACCCCACCCTATACAAACAACTCATTGGGTCGCTCATGTATCTGGTTAACACTAGGCCAGACATTGTGTCGTCGTCAATACCCTTAGTCAATTCATGGTAGAACCGAAAAGGGTACATTAGGCAACAAGTAGACACAATCTTAGATATGTCTGTGAAACAGACAAATTCTCAGTTGCAGCAGCAGCATATGAGAGGGAATTGCAGTGCAGATGCAGTAGTTGGCGGTAGTACAGCAGGGTCAGCAGCAGCACAAACGCAGTGCATATCAGAGTTGCACAGTAGTTGATGTGCAAAGCACCCAGACATCATCAGCATGACAGAAGGTGGTGCAGCAACAGGATGTTGCTTCAATGGGTTGCTGTGCTAGAACACATTCCTCGCTAAGAGGGAGTGTTAGTTTTTGTAGCATCGGATGTGTTCTAGCCTTGAAATTTTGTGGAGAGGCTAGAATGTTGATTTGGGGTAGCATCAGATGTGCTCTAGGCCTCAAAATTTGCAAGGAAGTTTAGACACATGCATTCTCCAATACCAAGAAATCATTTTGGGAAATTCCACCCAGAGACAGTTTTATTAAAATAATTAATTATTTTTAATGGGTCCCTATGTCTAAACTTAAGAAATTAAAATAATTAAAGGGCATTAATATAAACTATGGGTGAAGGTCCTAAAAGAAGGCGGAGTTCAAGTCAATGTGATCCTAGCCATTGATTAGAATCTAATTTGGGTCGTTGATTGATCAACGAGAGGATTATAAGAGGAAGCTTGATGGGCACTTGGAGAACACACAAGAGATCAAGAGATCGAATTTATGAAGTGAGAAGTTCTTAAGAGGAAATTTTGATCGAGTAGATTTCTTACAGTTGAGGGGTTGGGATAGCATCCAGAGAGAGAGATTTTCTTAGTTGGAGAATCATCAACAGAGAGAGGCAAAGAATGATCCAGCAGCTCACACGCAGAGCTTGTCGCAAGGCCACGAATGGCCACACAGAGGCAGCACAGAGGGTTAGAGAGAGTCTGAAATTTTGTTGGGCAGAGTCAGTTTCAGAAGCCAAGAGTTGAGGTGTGAGACCGGAAGGCTGAGAACAGTGACTCCGGGCAGCAAATCGAGCAGTTGGCTAGGTGACGCAATGCCTAGAGGGATTGACGCAGGGATTGCGTGAGAACTGCACAAAGGAAGCGTAGGGCCTGCCAAAGGCACCTCATCCAGTGTTCGGATCAACTGGGATTTTTCTCAGTGATTGTGTGAGGTAATCTCACAAATATTTCTGCCAGTATTTCTCTCTCTGTAACATAATAACCCTTGAGGTATTCAAAGATGTGTTCTGAATTTGCCACTGCTTAATAATAAACCCTCCAAGTTGTTGCACCAGTTTTCCCGCAACGGGTTTTTCTGGGGACATTTGTCCAAAAACAACAGTGTCATTGTGTTGTATTTTCTTTCTTGCTCAGTCTCTTGTTTCCGCATATAATTTAATTAAGTGAAGGTTCCAGTGTATGTATTACGATATTTGCCATAGGAAACTACACATTATTTGTTTAAAGGAATTTAACAAATAGGAGTAATATCATTAGTTGTTGCAGTACATATTCCAGTTTATGGAATTTTCACATGGTATCAAAGCTGCAAGTGAAGCAAGAAGAGCAGAGTCGATAGATCTAGCGCTGAGCAAAAAAAGGAAATCGAAAAGCTGCAGGAGGCAGTAGTTCGAAACCCTAAAGGATTTGCGCAGTTCTTAGCCGAAGGGTTGAAATTTCGGGGCAATCTCTCTCCGAGAGAGTTGATAGAGAGAAGGGCTTCCAGATCGAATCTTTTGTCGGGGCAGAGAGAGCAACGTTGAAGCCTTAGAGTGAGGAGAGCTGGTGGGACGCATATTTTTCTGCAGGCAATTTGCTGGGCATAAAATCGTCAGAAGAAAAAGGAGAAGCATCGCTGAGGGAATTTCTTCCTTAGAGAATTCCTAGCCAAGGAATTTGAATTCTCGAGAGCAAAGAAGCAACAAGGGGCAGCAGTTTTACTAGCTCCAGCAAGGAGTGCGTAGGCTAGCCCAACAGCAGCGCAAAAGAGAGGTGATTTTCGACATTTGATGCAGAAATGGCAACCAGTGGCTTGAGAGATCAGGACAGGCTGGACGAAGCATCCAACTACGTCATCTAGAAGGCTAGAATATCATTCCTTCTAGATGAGCATGCCCTCAAGACATATGTCGATAGCATGGTGGTTGTGCCTGCACATCCAAATCCGTTGAAGAAGTACCGATCAGAAATGGCGAAGGCCAAAAGGATGATCCTTGATGGAGTAAAGGATCACGTAGTGTGTCATGTCGCTAACAGAGGGACTGCTAAGGAGATGTGGGATGCGTTGGAAACGCTATATCAAGGATCTTCTTAGCAATGGAAGATGTACTTGGAGCAAAAGTTGAGATCTGCTTAGATGCAGAAGAGAGAGAGTGTTGATCCATTCCTCACGAAGCTTAAGGAGACCTATGACGAATTGCCTGCATACACCACAAGATTCAGAGTTGGTTAAACTGGCCCTCAATTTTGTCTCAAATGAGTGACAAGTCGTTGACCAAAGTATCCTGGGCAGAATAGCACTGCCAAATTGGGATGAGATGTGGGCAGCTCTAAAACAAGAGGAGTTGAGGAGAGACTTAATCAAGGTTAAACTTGACGGAAGCAGCGGTAGTGGGTCGAAGCCGGAGGAGGAGGAGGATAATGCAACCCTTGCATCGAAGGGACAGCAGGAGCAGCAAAGACGTAAGAAAGACATCTCGAAGATTAAGTGTTTCAGGTGTGGTGAGATGGATCACTACGCTACTCAGTGTCGTCTCAAGAAGAAGGACAAGGATGAGAAACATGATCTGGAGGTTGAGCCCGTGAAGATCGAAAAAGAGGAGTTTGCCATGACAACCTAGATACCTCCAGGAGGGAGGTGGACTGATTTGGAGTTGTGGTTCGAAAGAGCTACAAATGGGCTGGATCCTTAGGGAGTCCACCTCTAGGATTATTTCTTTGCTACGAGAGCCTAGTTTTGTGGTAGTAGGATGGACTAGGGTCAGATGGTACCGAGGAGTGTCGGATGGTGCCAAGGAGTGTCGGAGAGACACTTGCAGTGGCTAGGAGCACCAGAGTCTGAGCAGTGCAGAGCAAAGTTGGCAGCAGTGCAAATGGCACAGAGCAGAGGTCAGCAGCAGCGCAATAGATTCAGAGGGTCAATGCAAAGACTAGCAACAATCAGGCTCCAATATTCACATGGTATCATACTGAACACAGTTAGTTCAGTAATTTTGGATGTTTTTCCATTGTTGATGAAGAAGCAGCAACAGTTTGCAATGAAGTGACAGTGTCAGCAGCAGCACAGATGTAGCACATGAGAGGGAGTTGTAGTACGGACGCAGTGTTGACAGTGGCAGCGTCAGCAACAACGCAGTAGTTGGTGGACAGCATGTCAGACATCAGCAGCGCAGAGGACGATGCTTCAGAGTCAGAGCAGTATGCAGCAGCGTATATTGCTAGAGCACATTCTTCGCTAAGAGGGAGTGTTGATTTGGGGTACCATCGAATGTGCTCTAGGTCTCAAAATTTGCAGGGAGGCTTAAACACATGCATTCTCCAATACCCAGAAATCATTTTGGGAAATTCCACCCGGAGACAGCTTTATTAAAATAATTAATTATTTTTAATGGGACCCTACGTCTAAAGTTAGGAAATTGAAATAATTAAAGGGTATTAATATAAACTATGGGTGAAACTTCTAGAAGGCAGAGATCAAGTCAGTATAATCCTAACCATTGACTAGAATCTACTCTGGGTCGTTGAATGATCAACGAGACGATTATAAGAGGAAGCTTGATGGGCACTTGGAGAACACACTAAGAGATCAAGAGATCGAATTTCTGAAGTGAGAAGTTCTCAGGAGGAAATTTTGATCGAGTAGATTTCTTGCAGTTGAGGGGCAGGGATAACATCGGGAGAGAGAGATTTTCTCAACCGGAGAATCATCAGCAAACAGAGGTAGAGAGTAATCTAGCAGCTCTCATGCAAAGGCTGACACAGGGCCACGAAGGGCCACACAGAGGCAACGCAGAGAGTGAGAGAGTCTGAAATTTTGTTGGGCAGAGTCAATTTCAGAAGCTGGGGGTCGGGGTGTGAAACCGGGAGGCTGAGAACAGTGACTCCGAGCAGCAAATCGATCAGTTGGCTGGGTGACACAATGCCTAGGGGCATTGACACAGGGATTGCGTGAGAACTGCGCAGAGGCAGCGTAGGGCCTACCAGAGGCACCTTATCCGGTGTCTGGATCAACCGTGATTTTTCTTAGTGAATGTGTGAGGTAATCTCACAAATCTTTCTGCCAGTAATTCTCTCTCTGTAACTGAATAACCCCTAAGGTATTCATAGATGTATTCAGAATTTGCTACTACTTAATAATAATAAACCCTCAAAGCTGTTGCATCGGTTTTCCTGCATTGGGTTTTTTCGGGGACATTTGTCCAAAAACAACAATGTCATTGTGTTGTATTTTCTTTCTTGCTCAATCTCTTATTTCCGCATATAATTTAATTAAGTGAAAGTTGCAATGTATGTATTACGATATTTGCCGTAGAAAACTGCAAGTAATTTGTTTAAAGGAATTTTACAAATAGGAGTAATATCATACTGCATAATAATAATATTTAGTAATACTGCATAATAATAAAACCCTCAGTTGTTGCACCGGTTTCCCAAGTTGGGTTTTTCGAGGACATTGGTCCAAAAATAACAGTGTTATTTATGTGTGTGTGATTCTATTCTTCCAGCATTATTTTTCTTCCGTAGTATTGTATTTGTGAAGGTTGCAGTGTATTAGTTTCGATATTTACCGTAGGAAGCAGTAAATAATTTGTTCAAGTTTATTTAACGAATAGAAGAAACTTAATCAGTTGCTGCAATAGGATTCGGGGTTTCCAAATTTTCACAGAACTGATAGAACCTCCCACCACCAGTGATAGAGCTAGTAGGGAAGTGCATTAAACCTTGAGGGACGCAGAGGAGTTTGTCGGAGCTCCTAAGACAGACAAGAGACAGTGCAGGCAGCTTGACAGATACCAAGCCTTGGTAGCTCAAGTTATAGAGCCCTCCAACTTTCAGGAAGTCGCACAACATCAAGTGTGGGAGGATGCCATGGTAGAAGAATACAGTTCTATCATGACAAATGATGTTTGGGAGGTAGTGCCTAGACCAGAAGGCAAATCAGTTGTTCCAGATGGATCTACAAGATCAAGTACACTACAGATGGCAATGTAGAAAAGTACAAGGCTATATTCGTGGCAAAGGGGTATGCACAGAAAGAAGGGATGGACTATGAGGAGACCTTTGTCCTAGTTGCCAGATATACCTCTATCAGATACGTTATATCCCTACCAGCGCAGTTAGGATGGGAGATTCACTAGATGGATGTCAAGACAGCATTCTTGAACAAGGTGATAGAAGAAGAGGTGTATATAGAGCAGCCTGAAGGCTGCGAAACTCGTGAGAAGCACACTCATGTATGCAGGTTGAAGAAAACCCTATATGGGCTCAAACAGGCACCCAGTGCGTGGTATGATCAGATAAACAATTATTTGTAGCAGTTGAGATTCATCAAGAGTGATGCAGATCCCATTCTCTACTATTTGATGGTAGAGAATGAACCTCTCACTCTGGTTTTGTATGTAAATGACTTGTTTCTGACAAGATCATCAAGGCCCGTAAAGGACTGCAAAAGGAACCTTGAAGTAGAATTCTACATGAAAGATATGGGGTTGATGCACTACTTTTTAGGATTGGAAGTATGGCAAAAGAATGGGGAGATCTTCCTTGGGCAAGGGAGATATGCTACAAATATTCTGTAGAGGTTCAGAATGCAAGATTGTCGGCTCATGACGATGCCCATGATCACCAATTGAAAGAAGATAGATGCATCAGGGGGCAAGGATGTCAACCCCACCCTGTACAGACATCTCATTGGGTCGCTCATGTATCTGGTTAACACTAGGCCAGACATTGTGTCGCTGTCAATACCCTTAGTCAGTTCATGGTAGAACCAAAAAGAGTACATTGGGCAGCAGGTAGACACATTCTTAGATATGTGTGTAAAACAAATGGATTCTCAGTTGCAGCAGCAACATATGAGAGGGAATTGAAGTGCAAATGCAATAGTTGGCAGCAGTACAACAGGGTCAGCAGCAGCATAAATGCAGCGCATATCGGAGTTGCACAGTAGTTGATGGGCAGAGCAGCCAGACATCAACAGCATGACAGAAGGTGGTGCAGAGACAAGATGTTGCTTCAGTGGGTTGCAGTGTTAGAACACGTTCCTCGCTAAGAGGGAGTGTTAGTTTTTGTAGCATTAGATGTGTTCTAGCCTTGAAATTTTATGGAGAGGCTAGAATGTTGATTTGGGGTAGCATCGGATGTGCTCTAGGCCTCAAAATTTGCAGGGAGGTTTAGACACATGCATTCTCCAATACCCAGAATTCGTTTTGGGAAATTCCACCCGGGAGACAGTTTTATTAAAATAATTAATTATTTTAATAAGTCCCTATGTCTAAACTTAGGAAATTAAAATAATTAAAGGGTATTAATATAAATTGTGGGTGAAACTTCTAGAAGAAGGTGGAGATCAAGTCAATATCAGTGTTCTGGGGGATGCGGCGCGTCCCCTAGGGTCGAGTGCACGCAGACCTCGCACCCCACGCACTGAAGACGGGGGGACATCTAGGGAAACTTTTCCCCACGTCCCCCGTTTGGGGAGATGCAAGGGGGGATTTCCCCAGTGTGGGGGACGCCTGGGCGTCCCCCCCTTAAATTTGTTTGTAAACAATGATTTATGATAGGGGGAACCTTTTATTTCACCAAACTACCCTACTAATGCTATGCAATTCATGGTAATGTTAAATTCTTGAAGTAAAAGGATGAAAATGAAAGCTAAAGAATTCATCCTTTTACTTAAATTTTTAATAATACCATGAAATGATTCAGGATGTTTGAGAGTGGTTCCGACCTCATTGGATTTCATATGGAGAAAGTAGAATTTTAGATCTCACTCAAAATCCGGCAAACTTAATAGTTTTTTCAAGAATTCAAGATTCGATGGATTGCAATGTTTCCATTGCATTTTGTCATGTACAAGGGTACTGAATTAGCATTCAATCAAGAGCACCAATCCCTCTGTGTACTTTAGAGTGACTTTTAGACTCATCACTCCATTATTTTTGAGCTTTAGTTATATCAATTTACTATTCCAGTCTTCAACTTTCAGTATCAATTATAGTCTATTTTGCTTAGTACTAATTAGATTCTAGAATGATGAATGATGAATTTAATTTTTAAAACAATGTAGATTCTACAATGGTGAATAATGAATGATGAATATGGATCAAAGTATTTCATTATTGAATCTCATGGTCTATGGATGAATCATGTATGTACTAGTAAGGATGATGAGTATGGATCAATGTATTTCATTATTTAATTCAATTATATATGTATCATTATATTTATGCTTTCATTATTGAATATGAATTTGAAATATATTATATATATATATATATATATATATTATAATATATGTAAAAAGAAAAATATATATATATACGCCAACATCCCCCCTAAATTTCCCCAAAGTTTGAGGGTACTCCCACACGTCCCCCTTGTGCGTCTCCCCACACCCGCGTCTCCCCACACCCGCGTCTCCCCGTCCCATAGTCTTGGTGGAACATTGGTCAATATGATCTTAGCCATTGATTAAAATCTAATTTGGATCGTTGATCGATCAACGAGAGGATTATAAGAGGAAGATTGATGTGCACTTGGAGAACACACCGAGAGATCAAGAGATTGAATTTCTGAAATGAGAAGTTCTCAGGAGGAAATTTTGATCAAGTAGATTTCTTATAGTCGAGGGGCAGGGATAGCATCCAAAGAGAGATTTTCTCAATCGGAGAATCATCAATAGAGAGAGGTAGAGAGTGATCCAGCAGCTCTCACGCAGAGGTTGACGCAAGGCCACGAAGTGCCACACAGAGGCAGCACAGAGGGTGAGAGAGAGTCTGAAATTTTGTTGGGCAGAATCAGTTACAGAAGCCAAGAGCCGGGGTGTGAGACCGACAGGCTGAGATCAGTGACTCCGGGCAACAAATCGATCAGCTAGCTGGGTGACGCAGTGCCTAGAGAGATTGACGCAGGGATTGCGTGAGAACTGCGCAAAGGGAGCACAGGGTCTGTCAGAGGCACCTCATCTAGTGTCCGAATCAACCAGGATTTTTCTCAGTGATTGTGTGAGGTAATGTCACAAATCTTTCTACCAGTATTTCTCTCTCTGTAACTGAATAACCCTTGAGGTGTTCGAAGATGTATTCAGAATTTGCTATTGCTTAATAATAATAAACCCTCAGAGTTTTTGCATTGATTTTCCCACATTAGGTTTTTTTGGGGACATTTGTCCAAAAACAACAGTGTCATTGTGTTGTATTTTCTTTCTTGCTCAGTCTCTTGTTTCCGCATATGATTTAATTAAGTGAAGGCTGCAGTGTATGTATTACGATATTTGTCGTAGGAAACTGCAAGTAATTTGTTTAAAGGAATTTAACAAATCAGTTGTTGGAGTAGGGATTCCGGTTTACGGAATTTTCACATAGAACACATGAGATCTCCAAAACCCAGAAATCCTTTACGGAAATTCCACCTAAAGACGACATAATTAAAATATTTAGTCATTTTTTTAATGTTTCCTAAGTCTAAACTTACAAAATATGATTAATTTAAGGGTATTAATTAAGTCATGGGGAGAATCTTCTAGAAGAAGACATGGATTGAGTTCTAGTTAATCTTAGCCATCGATTATGATTTAATCTTGATTGTTGATGTCTCAACGAGAGGTTATAAGAAGAAACTCAATGGGGCTTGGAGAAGACAAACCAGCAACTACTCAGTTGCCCAGGCAAATCGATTTTCTTAATGGCTGAAGTTCAACAGAGGAGATAGAGCCAGAGGGTGAGTTGTAGGGGAGAGAGAGTGGGTATCATCAGTGATCTGGGAAGTGGAGGACGAATTCCAAAAGAGATAGAAGGAGAGACGCATTCCACTAGAGCTCTGTGCAGTTACTACACATAGGGTGACGCAGAAACCTAGTGTATGGACAAAGGGTTCATCTCAGGGTCAGGGAGTCGCTGTGGAGAGTGAGAAATTTGTCACTAAATTTCTCTTAGTAGATTTCCTCTGTTCTAACGTTCGAATTCTTGTGCTTGAATTTCTGTTAAAGAATTAATGAAGAAACCCTGATTTGCTATGTGAAAAATTGAAGACCCAAATTTCTACTGCAGCAACTGATTAAGTTTCTTCTATTTGTTAAATAACTAAACAAATTATTCACTGTGTTCTACGATAAATATCGAAACCAATACACTGCAACCTTCACTAATTAAATTATATGCAGAAACAAGAAATGAGCAAGAAGAAATACACAACACAAGTGACACCGTTGTTTTTGGACAAATGTCCCCAGAAAAACCCAATGTGGGAAAATCGGTGCAGTAGCCGAGGGTTTGTATTATTAAGTAGTGGTTTTCTAAATACAATTCTTCGGATGCCCAAACTAGCAATCTTATACAGAGATTTAACTGGGCAAAACGGTAGTGAAATGATCTCTCCCTGTCACTGGAAGATCCGGCACTGATATGCGCTGGAGATGAGCCTCTGCGCAGTACTGCGCCACACCGACACAGTCACTACGTCATTGTCGTTGGGACTGTGTTGCACCTCCTCTCGATCCTCTCCTGGCTGGAAACTTCGGCCCTCTAGCCTCCCGGTCTCACACTCCGGCTCCACCACTAGATCCCGACTATTCATCAGCAAAATTTTGGTCTTCCTCTGAATCTCTACGCTGCCACAACATAGCTCTGCATGGCCCTGCGTCAGCCTCTCTGGACGTCTTTCTGCGCTCACTACCTTGTACTCTACAGATCAGGGAAACTTCCTCCAAGAACTATCCCTGCCCCTCACTGCAAGAAATCACTTCTACTTTGCTCTCTTGAGAAAATCGATCTCTAATCTCTCACTCGATGTGTTTTACAAATGCCCATCAAGCCTCTTCTTATAATCCTCTCGTTGATCAATCAATGGCCAATATTAGATTATAATCAATGGCTCAAATCATTTTGGCTTGATCCTCGTCTTTAATACCCCTTAATTATTTAAATTTCTTAAGTTTAGAATTAGGCACCCATTAAAAATAATTCATTATTTTAATAAAATTGTCTCCGGGTGGAATTTCCCAAAACGATTTTTGGGTATTATAGAATACATGTGTCCTAGCCTACCGGCAAATTTTGAGGCTTAGAGCAGAGCACATCCGATGCTACCAGAAATCAACATGTTGCACCAGTTTTCCTAGTTGGGTTTTTCCGGGGACAATTGTCCAAAAATAACTGTGTCAATATTTTTATGTGTGCGCTAGAATTTCTCTAATTTTCCAGCATTGATTTTCCGCAGTATTTGTTTTGTGAAGGTTGCAGCGTAAATATTTCAATATTTGTCGTAGGAAACTGCAAATAATTTGTTTAATTAATTTAACAAATAGAAGAAATATTATCAGTTGCTGCAGTAGGATTCCGGGTTTCGGAATTTTCACACCGCTTTGATACCAAATGGAGCATTTAAACTCAGAAATATATATATATATATATATATATATATATATATATATATATTATATATTTGATTTAAGCATGATTACAACTGTGGGAGGCTCTGGCTTAAATACAGCCTTGGGTGCCTCTTGGTGAATGGGCATGATCAAAGATCATGCCCTTTGCCTATTTAATTAATAATTTGATTACTTTTTATATAACAATCTACCTGGTAAAATATGATGGGTAATGCTTGAGCTCTTGTGTATGCTCTGCTATTCTGAGAACTCAAAAATAGGTTTCAGATGTATGACTATGGTTTGAGTAATGTATTCTAGTCAAGTCATTGCAGAAGGGTCAGCACGCTAAGACAATTGAGACAGATCATTTAACCCTATTGTGAATATGACCCTTCATATGGCAGAAATCTTGTATGACAATGAACATGTTGCTCACTGTGACCTTGTTTATTAACAGTGATCTTGAAGAAAATTGACATAGCAGTGGCCTTGATGATAGCAAAGGGGGGCAGTATATAGCAGTGATGTTTTGAGCATATAATAGTTGGATTAAGGATAATAGCATAACATCACTTAGCAGCAGTTAAAGAAGTCTTGGCATATTTTCTTTACAGCAGTGTGGCTTTTTCGTTCTAGGATTATAGTACTATGCATGGTCCTTATCATTCTAGTATCTACAGCAATAAAGGTTATTGCAGAAGTTGATTGACTTTGATTTATGACCTAGTCATTCCTGAACTATCTTTTGTTGATGCTACCTTCACAAGAGAAAGCAATATTTGGATTGATTGTGTCAGTGACTCTTGACAGTTTGATGCATGCCAATATATCTATGACATTGACTTATGACTCATATGACAATGACACTCTATGGATTATAACAGTGTTGGCAGAACCGCTATAACAGTGACCTAGATATATATGACAGTGAATGTAACAGTAACCCTTGATATAGCAGTGAATGGGTGGACCGTGGCAATGACCTCATTATGGCTTGATGATGATATTACAGTGGTGATCTATGAGTCAATGACTTGGAGACTATGACAGTGAATTTGATGTCTGACTATAACCTTGTTGCACAACAGTAATCTTGATGAATGACAGAGACAGTCCCTACTTGACAGTGATAATGACAATGATGATGTTGTGATAGTCCCTCCTTGACATTGATGATGAGACAACAGTGAAGGGCAGTAGCAGTAGTGGCAGCTGGTAGTTATGGAACAGTGAAGTGCAGAGGTGGCAGTAGTGAGGTGCAGGAAGAGTTGCAGCAGTGGACAGTTGGAGTAGTGGAAGCAGTGGCAATGGTGGTTGTAGTGGTAGTAGTAGTGGACAACAGTGGCAGTGAAGTGTGGCAGCAGAGGCTGCAGCTTGATTGTAGTTGGGCTATTATACCTTGCACAGTATCCGAAACCCATTCAGGGAGCATTTGCTTCCTTCCAGCTTTAAGGGTAAAACTACTTGGGGAATCTTGTAATTTCTTCCAATTCAACTAGTAGATTTGTATGTACATCATACATAACATAGCACTTGGTTGAGATGAAATTACCGTGTAATGATCATTTGATGTGATGTTGTTTCATGTGTTTGTTTTGATGCTCTGAATAATTGATGGTAATTAACCAATTGTGAAAAATTAAAGGAAACACTGATTCACCCCCCTTTCAGTGTTTCCAACATTACTTTCTATTCATTTCCTTCATTCACATTTACTTTATTGTCATTTGCTTTACCTCTCTCCCTTTGCTCAATCTCAGCTCATCCTATGACTCTAAGGTGCTCTTTCCTTGACACGATTAGCTTATTGAATTTCCTTATGACTATTGTTTCCTTCCACTCTACAAAATAACATTTTTCTCTTGAAACCTTGTGGTAGAGATCCATCAATGTTGGAGCTAAGGAAGGAAAATAAGGAGGTTGAAATTGGGTATCCCTTCTTGTTATTAGGGTAGGTTGCTTTCATTTCCTTGCAGTAGAATTAACATCTGCTATATGTTCATTTCTTTGTTTACTTCTTACATTCTTAGAATTAGCATGCTTTATTTTTAAAGATGGTTGTTTCGGTGTAGTTTTCATATACAATGCACAACACCTCGCAAATTTGTACGAACCCCTGGTTAAGATTTAAAGGAGTTCAACATTCTTGTTGCAATTCCTTGGTCCTTTACAGGCAATGATGCAGAGGAATTGTGTTGATGTTGTTGTTTGAACCTTTTGTGAAAATACCCTCTATTGTCAAAATCAAATTGTCTGGATGCCCTTATAACACAAGGGAAAAAGACTTCCCAAATAATTATACACTGTGTTCTATAAAAGCAGTAATAAATTATGCTCCACAACAAACCTAACAAATGTTGTATTTCCCTCTACTCCGTTCCATTATGAAATGGTTGGTTTTGCACACGAAAGATGCACACCCCACAGCCTCTTTAATCACCCTAGCAATCACATTACAAGCATATATCTGTACAATGCAGTGTGCCAAACAAAATTTAGATACGGATTGCCTCAATATACAGCAACAACCATGAGGCAACTGGTTAAAAAAGAGGTCACGAAATCAGTCCTTCAACAGTGCCTAGTGAAATGTTTCTGCTTGATATCATTGAAAAAATGGGTCAAAGATATTCCTTGTTTTCTTTCTTGCTTATGCAGACACTCAAGGTTGGTTGAGAAATAATAATCACCTAGGACTCGAGTTAGATGTGCGTCTTCAGGGTCTTGGGTGATGGATACAGATATTAAAGATCTAAAGGTGTGTGCATGTCATCAATATATAAAATAAAATAAAAAAATGGATCATTTGCGTCATGTAGGAGTGGAATATAAGTGTGTCATAAGTAAGTATTCTGAAATACAGCACTGTAAACTTTAGAACAACAGATTGAACAGAAGCTATAATAACAGAAGTAGCACTAAACAAGTATTCATAGGAGATGACTTTTGCATTCCCCCTACTGCCCATTTTGACAAGTTGCATGATCCAATCCCATTGACCTAATTTGGTCGGCATTGGACATTCATTTAATTTCAGTGCATTTCATCTCAAACAACACAAAGAAACTCTACTGAGAAGGTACGCATGCCACTTCAAGCCCAGAATATCCAAGCACAACATGGACACTGAACTTGGCCACACTTTTAGTCCCCCACTGACTCCCTATGAGAAGAAAAGAAATTTCATGTATACCTCATAAAGTTGAAGAGTCTATTTAGAGCTCATTATCTTCACCTTATCCATTCATTCCTTGCATGAGATAAATTATAATGGTTTCCAAATCCACATTCCCTAGTGCCCTTATTTATACTTTTCATCTACATTTTACTCATCTACATGTGGAAAAAATATCATAGCATATTTTATAGACAATACTTAATATCCCTGAGCCATCCTATTGTAAGGCTGCCAGACAACAAAGGACTCTCAATGTATATGAAATCTCTATCCAAATGAGATGAGCAGTGATCACTGCCTCCGTGCAGAAGGTGATAGTAGTAGTGGCAGCAAGGGTTTTGAACTTTGAGGGAGATAGTTGCAGGATATGGCTTCCAATTCAGGGGGAGGAAGAGCAGCCATTGGCCCTATGAATATACGAGAAACCAATCACCCAAATGACACATTTTTGGACAAATGTCCTTGGAAAATCCCAAGATGGGGAAAGCTAGTTTTCAGGATGAGGCTTTTACTATTAAATCTTTAATAAATCTGTTAATGAGAAATTACATTGGCTGCTTGTCTAACACTGGCAATTCGATCTTCACTCTGGCTGATCAAATCGACTAGGAAAACCCACACGGCCCTCCTACAAATCACTCGGTCTTTCCTGGCACTCGCATGGCCCTCTGGCAACTTGCACTGCTCTTTTGGCAAATTGAACTACCCTTCCGGCAACTCACACTGCCTCTAGCAACTCACGCGACCTTCCAGAAACTTGTACTTCCTCTGGCAACTCGCATGGCCTTCTGGGAACTCGCACGGCCTTCTCTGTAGAATAATTCGGTCAGCAAAACCTTACTCTGAAACTCAAAAGCTGGAAGTCTCTCGAATGAAGAACAAACCCAGAAATCTCATTCTCAATTATTGTTGTTGAAACCCTCTCGGTGTCTTATTGAAAACTCACCCAACTCGATGTGCTCCAATACTGTGTTGAGAAATCTAGGGCATCAATAGTTAGGTGATTTCTCTACTTATGATAATTGCTTGTGATAGTCTTTTCACTTCTTGATTACGATCTTCTCTTCTTGAGTTATTATTGTGTTCTTTTCATCAAGACAATTATCAAATCATGAACAATAAGGAGACAAGGGTCACAGCTTATAGGCTTGTCAGCGAAGGCCAAAACCTCACTCTTTGAGAGGGAAACCCCAAACGAAATGCTTCTTATAGAACCTTCAATTGACGAATACCAAGACCATGACCAAGACCCTTGACACTAGAGTCCTCCCAAGACCAAGTCACTAGCCTCCTCTTCAACGTTGCTCTTCCTCTTCCTCTTCTTGTCTTCTTTCAAAATTTCAACCTCTCCTCGTCATTCTGCAACTCTTTCTTGATAGCAAAAACCCTACATCAAGTTTGTTCCTTGAATAGTCTCTTCAAAAGAGAGAGACTCTTTCTCTATCTTACTCAGCTTCCTTCAACAAAGTTTTCCACCCAAACAAGTGTACCTAAGTATGACTACAATCTTCAGCCTCTTCTTGCCAACTTCGGACCTGCAACCTTCACACGTGGGAGAATATAGTATGCCCAAAACAATCCTTAATGATACTTCTCTCCTTCGCTAACCTTCCTTCGTTCTTCGTTGGATAGAAGGCTTCTTCTAAGATGTATTGCGCACTTTTTATTGAAGACTTGGTTCACCAAATTTCTTGCCTTCAAATGAGGCCGAGCACTGTTATACATACTTGTTTGTCCATGTCCTTTAGGCCGAAATGATCTCTGGAGTAGGCCAACTTCATCTTCTAGGATTCTCCCTGCATTGTAGGTCGACTAGATGATGGCTAGTGACGAGGTCTTGGAGGATGACTTTACATAGACAAGCATGTAATGACTCTTTACAATGTGTAACATGTCTTCATTACATGACAATGACTCTTTTAGACTTTTATGACTAGATGACAATATCCCTAAGGGCTCTCAATGGGAGCCTTTACTAAAATAAAATCTCTTGCTCATGAAACCCATGATGCAAGCATTACAATAATTTTATTTTTCTTCTTTACATAAAATCACAATTATATGTCATTATGAAGACCGAACCTAGTTACACTTTTCAACATACCGCGCTTCGATTTCCCTTTATAATCTCTCATTCACAAATAAACGGCCAAGTTTAGAAGTTTTCTTGTCACAATCGATGGCTAAGATCATCTTAGAAACTTTCAAGAAGTTTCTAGAGGAAAATCAACCTTATCTCAACGAGTGCCAATTAATTAACCAATTTTCCTAATTTTAACTTAAGAAATATTAAAAATCACTAATTAACTTAATTAAGACATTTTCCTTAGGTGAAACTTAGGACAAATTACATGGGCTTGGAGATAATTCATTTCTCTGTGTTCCTAGCCTTAGTGACACCTCTCAGGGCAAGAACACTTGTCCGAGCTACAATATTTAATAGGCCCCTCCTTCTTATAAAGCAAAAATCGCAAAAGACAAAGGCAATCATCCCTTGATTTTGTTGGGGAATGGTGTAGGCTTGGTTCTCTATAGAAGAAAACCAAGCAAATATTGGAGAAAGGAGCTGGAAGACCCCAAACTATAGATAATATCATAGGAGATACAAGAATATATCCAATGCATGCAAGATCACATTGTTATATACAAATTTCTGGGATCCTGGCTCATGAAGCAAACATAGAGAGGTTGTCCACAGGATAAACGCAAAATGAAAGGTGAAGGGATTCGCAAAGTTGAGACAATATGTTGAGGGTTTATTTGCAACAATGTTCTACAGTCTACACCGAAGATAGGGACAAAATAATTGAGGGGCCCTTATTTTTTAAATTCAACAAGGTTGTAGATGCAATATTGGGAGAAATGTTTCGACCTTGTCAAAGAAGACTTCCTGAAAGCACACATATGAGTTTACACATATTCTTTATCCTAGAGTTTTGGAGAGAATACGTCTTTGAGGGTATGGGTTGTTGAAAAATCAAGAGGCTTGCATATTAAATTAAGTTTCTCTTTCCTTGATAACTGCTCGTGAAGTTTGTTGGCTTCTTATTAATTTAATTATGTTATTCTTCATCAAGCAATTATAAACGTAAAAACATGAAGATCACAATACACAAGAAACACAATATATAGGCTCCAAGGCAATGCAAAACCCCTCTAAGGGAAAAACCCAAAAAAAATATCTTCTTATAGAATCAGATCAAAGTAAGATATTCAAGACCCATAACTAAAAAAAAATTCCAGCCCTCTAGATGCCAAGTCAAACCCTTCTTCTTCACAGCAAATCCATCAGCAAGAGATCAGCAACTTCCAGACCACAAACTCAAGCTCAAAAAGAATTAGACTTCGGCCCTCCTCTTCTTCGCTCTTCTTCTCGGCAATATTTCAAACCAACTCATGCGAATTGCTTGTGTGTAAATGAGCTCAACTCACCCTCTATTTATATTGTCCAAAGGGGTGCGAATAGACATGGCTTCTGGGGCAAGGTCGACTTTACAGGTAGGCCGACTTGGCATCTAGAGGGGTTATTGACCCAAATTACATAATTAAAAAATATTTTTCTTTTTTCTTTACAATAGGTCCAAATAGGACTTTGACTCTTTGACTCAACAAATCCTAAAAGCATGAAGAACATGCTTATCTAATAAAATAACAACAATAATAATTATTATTTTTCTCCATTTTCTTCTTTTTTCTTCTTTTCTTTTACATGGAATATACCATGATATAAGTACAAAGATCATTAAGAAGACCGAACCTAGTTACATTCTCTAACATGGGCAACACCCTAAAGGCTACAAGAATGGGAAAATCAAAATATACTTCGTGTGCTTGAATGTGTGTTTACATGAAAGTTTCTCATCTACTCCCTCAATCAATCATCTCTCATCTACTCCCTGAATCAATCATCTTGGACTACTAGGACATGGGATGGGAGTAGTTGTTGAACTATGAGCATATGTCCATCTCATGTGCAATTGTGCACTTAACATTCCACCCCAACAGGAGTAAAAGGAAGGAAATGATAGGTTTCAAGAGGTAAGGAAGGTTACAAAGGGGACTAGACAAGGCAAGACCTCGAGAGAATAACCTCAGAACCCCCACTAACCAATTCCAAGCTCTAGCTAACCTGAAGAATAATAGTGACACAAAACAAGGAAAATAGGAGCATTCAAACGAAGCTAAGAACAAGAAGCACTAGGAAGAAAAGACTACAAACAGTTTTGCCTTGAAAGGATAACCTGAGAATCAGGGGGGGCAAATTGACCCAATAATAACAGTCTTTGTCCCCTCTGGACCAAGCCTCGAGTCCCCAACCCCAAAAATGAAGATTAAACCGGGAAGGCAAATGGTGAAAATTGGAGGGGTAAGGGGAAGGGAAATAGCTCAGAACCTCTTCTGCAAGCACTGAACATAGGAAAGGGAGAGATCCCAAAGAATGTTGGACCAAAAGATGTCGAAGAAGAATTTCAATCTCCTTGGTTGCTGGACTCTAAAGGTAATGAGCGCAAGGATAGTGAGATGGCGGAAGCAGAATTGTCCTCATTAGAGACAATACAAAAAGGAAATTCTAGTCACTTCATCAGTAGACCATCTTAAATCCTTCCAAAAGGATACAAGGAGGCAGGAGGGCAAGCAACACCAACAGTCCTATCCATCCTTAGTGCAAAACTATTTGGGTATCAGGACCCCTCCCCTTAAGCACACTAATGGAGATCCATTAAAAAAGGGAAGGAAATCAAAAGATTCAAGAGGAGGAGCACCTCATCAACCAAGGTATGGCATTCTTTTTGAAGGAGTCTTTCCTTCAATCATCCTATACCTTATCTTGATGAAGATCTTATCTTCGAATATATACAGGAACTTAATGCCAAGGGTAAACAAAATCCAATGTCCATAGAAATCATGGTGTGGGAAAGCAATCTCTAGTGAACTGCAGGATGTTTTAAGCACATCATTAACTTGAAGGACCTGTTATCTCTCTGATTCTCCCTAGAGAAAAAGTCCTAAACTCACCCAGGGGAGAACCTAAGGAAACTATCAGGGAACCTTATGCCCATAATCAAGAAGATTGTGGGAGATAAAAAGAAAAGTTGGGACAGCGAGCTCAAGTATGCTCTTTGGGCCGACAGGGTAACATAGAAAAGGTCAACTGGGCATGGTCCTTTTGAACTAGTATATGTGGTAGCTTGCCTGATAGTTCCCTTAGGCTCTCCCCTTGGTGGGTTTAGGATTTTTTCTCTAGGGAGTATCCCAGAAATAACAGGAACATTTGGTCAAATTATATCTGCCCACGAACCCACATAAAAAATCTTATCTGCCGGGAAAACCTAAGATCCCTTCAATTGTGAAGAAGGGGCATCCATCGATTGTAGGAGCAGATTTTAATTCTGTTGCATCCTTATCTGAAAAAAGGGATGAATGAAACAGATTAATGTAGCAAGTAATCCACTCTGAGATCTGATCGAGGGCCTACATCTGGTTGACATGTTATGAAAGGACAGAATATTCACCAGTAACAACAAAAGAGATAACAAGGAGGCTGAACCTACTAGCAGATTCCTCTGTGCTGAATTGATTTTTAATGATGACAAACAGGCAGAGACTCTTACACTGACAGGCACTGAATCGAATCACTGTCAATCCTTCTGTAACTTCTCATTGAGGCAGACCTCAGAATATCCCATTTCGGTTGGAGAGAATGTGGCTTTCCTACCCTGATTTTAAATCTAGCACTCAAAGGTGTTGGTCTGCAACCACATCTTCAGGGAGATTGAAAAATATTCGAACTGCAATAAAAGATAAAGTCCTTAAAGCCTCACAGTAAAGACTGAAACAAAATACTCCTTGGAGAATACTGGGGAAATTGAGGATTCACAATTTAAGACCAAAAAATGTTTCCATGAACAAATACATGAAACCCCTGGGTAAGTAATTAATGTCGTTTTTAACTTTAGGAATCATTGCATATCTCTCCTTCAAGGGCAGCTTGGATCAGAGGTCATTTGAATTTATGAGTAAAGGACTATGCCAATATTCGATCTCCTTGATCCAGATTTCAAAGAGGATGGCAGCTCCCACAGTTGCGTGCAAATAAATGGAGGAAAGATAATATAAGTCAATGGTGAGCCGGATACTCCTCCCTCCCTCGGTATCATTTATTTGAAAAAAAGAATAGTGGCTGTCAGTACTGGACAGAAAAGGTGGCAGACATGGCAAGGGAGGAGGCCCCTTAGGGATGGGCAGAAGAGGAAGAAGATGCAGAGAAGAGGAAGGGTTCTCACACTGGAGAAAACATGCCTTGACAGGAAAAGGCTATCAGACATTTGCAGAAGGAAGGCAAGTAGGAGGAACCAGGAGGGTCAAGGCAGAGGAGGAACGTCTTTGTTATAGCTGCTTCAATGAGGCAAGAAATTCAACTCCCTAGCTGGTGTTGGAGAGGCATTTTTTCACATGGAGAAAAATTGAAAAGTTGTCCTTCAACTCCTAGCAAAGGAACAATGCATCCAAGAACCGATAAAAGAACTAAAGCAGGAGTTTATGAAATTGGAACTCCAAAAGTAAGTAGCTTAGGTCTTCCGGGAGAAGAAGGCACAACGGGAGATGATTCAGCAGTTCAGATTTTAAACAAGAACAAGAGATTCAGTTCAGTGATTTTCAGATTAAAGATGGCATCCTCAAGTTCAAGTGGAAGATTTCATCAGACGTGAATAAATTGCTGGGCGAGAGAGCAGGGATGTCCCAGTACAATAAACACAAGGTCATTCCCAGGCAACAGAGCCAGCCATCCCAAAGTAATACCTTCTGGTTTGATACGCGGTCTTCTGAATTCTGGAGTATTTTTGGCTTTCATAGTTTGTATCTGGTTTCTTATATATTCCCAAATTAGGTTTGAGGCAGATTCTGGCATGTTATATGCTCTGTAGCTACATTGATAAGTTCTAAAATATCATCAAAATGTATGTATTTCAGGATCGATCAATTTACATAGTATGTTATATTCTGACTATTCAACTTCATAAACTCCTGCTTTAGTAGGATATACTAACAGTTGTTAATAATTGCAAAAAGGGGTGAACCCCCAGCGCTTCTGATTTTCATAAATTATGTACTTTTATCGGCCATCTCGGCCCTGATAAAATAGACACACACACATCTTTTAATTTGTTACAAAAAAGGAAAAATTATGTGAAATGCAGAAAGAAGAGGGGGCAAAATGATTACCACTCTGAGAGTTCGAGACTGAGAACGGGACTTCTTAGCCTCGGCGACAGCCATTCTAAAGAGCTGAGTGAGGTCAGAGTGTATGTACAGGGAATCTGCTGCCAAACCTCTCACTGTTGCACTTATGCTCTCTATGTCGTTGGTGAATTCCTTCTGGCACTGCACCTCATCATCCAATAACAAGAATATTATCAAAAATAAATGATGGACAGCATTTAAAAGTAATTGTATATGATGAGCAACTATATATCCATGCTGCAGAGTGACCCGTAAAGAGGAATAAGTCTCTAATTATCAAAGGCTAAAACACTGATGGAAAGCATCCAATAACCTAATAATCAGGAGGCACACGCAGGCCTATGTTGCAGAGTGACCCAAGAAGCAAAATTATTATCAAAAACAAAATAATATTATATGATATATCATAGAAGAGGTATAAATGAATATTTTAATTCTAAGGGTTTGATTTAACCCATTGTTGTTTATGTTGCTAGGCATTTGGCTAATTCTGTGAGAGCAAGCATCTGGTTTAAATTTAATAAGTAACACACAATATTTTATGTAAATGGAATGTTGCTAATATTGTCAGGTATCTGGCTAGTTCCATAACAATAAGTAACTGGTTAGAATCTACTAAATAAGACACAATAATTTGTGGCAATGGGTCTGATAAGAAATAAAACATGCAAGGTTTTGTGCTTGGGTGATAAAAATTTAAAAATAAAAAATATTGCAAAATAACCCAAAAACAGGACGGTTGTCAAATGCTTGAAAAAATTAGGGAAAGCCTTTCAAACTAATACTATATATACCCATATGTAGAACTAATAATCTATATGCTCACATTGCCAGTATACCCATGGAAAGCATAGCTTGCGTATAAACTAATAATCTAAAATATGGTGAGCAGGTATATACCCATGTTGCAGAGTGACCCAATGTTGCAAAGGCAAATCTGTGTTGGGGGTTGATTGCTAACTTGGAATGAACGAAGAGGAGGATCGCTTGCTTGATCGAATCTATGCGAGTGAGAGGTTGACCTTTGGCTCCTGCAACTTTCATCTCGGCCTCCATTTGTCGATCAATGTCTATGCAAAATATGATGTCTTCGAATGAGTGTCGGAGTTTTCGGAGATTATATGGCACCTGAATGGCTCTGTTTTCCCCATCTCCACCTGAATCTCCCCTGGACTGCATGTTTTTGGCCGAAATATTTTCTCAATTTAGGAGAACTCAAAAGCCATCTATATATCTGTATGCAAATTTAGAGTCCAGAACCCATGTCCTCGCACTTTTTGACAATGATCATCCATGTCGATCTATCTGCTTTTGGGGATCTATGTGAATTTCAACGACCTACAAGAACAATCGTTCGCTATGTTCGGCATCAAACGCGGGCATATTTGTCCCTGGGAGGAAGCGATCCGGTGTCAAAGTAGTCTTGTGTGATTCCGTGCTGGTGAGATTAAGTGTAATTACTTGTTTATTTATTGTTTTAACGTGATTACGGACCTACATAAAATTCCATTTATGTAGGCAGAGATTAAATTTTTTAAGTGGATTTTTTTGAGCATTAATTATATCTGAGGTATTTTATTTATTTATTTTGAGTGAATTTGATGGTTAAGAGTATGTATTGTTTTAGGTTTAAAGTATGTTTTAAAAGTTTTTGTTAAGAGTTTATTTTTCTTCGACATAAAGAAACAAGTTAATGGCCTAAGACTCAAAGGTATCTGAGAGGAGCGAAAGTCTACCCTGTTACAAACCACCAGCAGGTAATTCCAAGACGCAAAGGTATCTGAGAGAAGCGAAAGTCTACCCCCTTACAGATCACCGGTAGGTAATTCCAAGACCCAAAGGTATTTGAGAGGAGCGAAAGTCTACGCCCTTACAGATCACTGGTTTGTAATTCCAAGTAGTATGGTTTTCCTTGAATGACGGTGATGAGTCAGCCTACATTCACAGAGCGCAAATAGTGATGGTTGTCGTCACTAATGGTTTGACAATTGAGTTATGATAGGTTTTCCCACTCATAGAAAAAAAATAGTATGTGTTCCTTGTTAAGAGGTCATAGTTTCAAATTTGGAAAGGGATAGAGTATGCATGTCTCCATAGGCATTAGTAATCAAATCATTGTGTGGAGGTGGGTCCCTTGTCTCACAAAATTGTTATTATTAATTCTTTTATATTAATATATTAATATATATAAATTTGATCCGTCTCACTCAATACTTATATATTGGAGTTTTTAAATGATTTAAGTTGGTTTATTTTTTTAGATGTTTTCATATACATTCATTCATATGGAGTTATTTGTTTTTTATTTAATTTAACTTTAGGTTGTTTGAGATGGAGTTCAATTGTATTCTTTTTAATGTAACGTTATGTTATGTTTATTCATAATAACTTCTTTCTATACATGTAGAACACCTCACTACTCTTGGTGCAATAATGTAATTTTATGTTATATTTTGTTCGTAACAAATTCTCTCCCATATTACATCATAGTGTAACTCGCTACTCTCAATCACATTAAAATTTTTAAAATTAACTTAATTATTTTGATTTAGGATTTTATAAACTATGTTGTGATTAATATTAGTATAAGCACATTTAACATTAGTATATAAAATTTATTTTAAAAAGAATTGAGTGTCGTCTTCAATTTCCTCTAAGTTTAATATATTGTTTATGTGAGAGACACATATGCTTTGGAAAAGTTTTATATCATTTTTGTCGTAAAACATGTAAGGTAGTTCTTAATTTAGCAATCATCATTTTGTCTTGAGGCTTGCAATTTTATTAAGACAATAAGAATGATAGAATTGATTATATTTTTCTTATAACATACTTTTCTTTTGTTTTTAGTATTTCGTCATTGTATATAAAATCAAACAATTCACTTCCAATTTTGGTCATGGAAGAGGGTTATGTCTTCTTAAAAGTTCCAAAGTTTTTGCCATTTATAAAAGTCATTTTTCCAACCTCTTTTTCGAGAAAGATGGATCAGGTATAGTTGTAAGGCAATCACTAAAACCCTAGTTTGTTAGGGTGGGCATGTTATATGCCTTGCAATCATGTAGTGGAGTAGATAACTATAATTGAATAGTACCACAAAAAAAATGTTGAACAATGGCCACTCAAACCTTGTCCTTCATGGATCAAATCTACAAATTTGACTGTGACTCCAACTCCAAGAATGATCCCACATGTTTCAATACAATTAGTGGAGGAGTTCTTGGTACGATGGAACCCTAAACCAAATTTGGCCATTTGAAATCCCTAATAGGAGATTACAAAGTTTTGTAAATGTCAATCTATTGACCATTGCAAGCTGAGAAGAGTTCCACCCAACATGTTAATAGAAGAGTTATCTTCCCCTTAGGTAAAAAGACTATAATTGTGTCATAAGACACATATCTTACTCAATGGAGAGACATAATAAAGGAAGCATAGTAGGTGATCATCATGATCATCCGAGTCTAATGTTGCTCAAAACCTCATCCTTCCTTAATTTGATCTGTAAATTTGACCATGACACCAACTCCAAGAATGATCCCTCAAGTTTCAAAACAATTAGTGGAGGAGCTCTCGGTATGATGGAAACCCTAAATCAAATTTCACCTTTTGAAATCCCTAATAGGTGATTGCCAAGTTGTGTCAACATCAACCTTTCGACCATTACAGGACGTTAATTTGACGAGGGGGGATGCCATGTGCTAGAGTAAAACCAGGTTGTGCAAGTAAGAAAAGAAAGTATTCATCTCTCTAAGGATTTCATTAATGTAGGTAATGTCAAAGTCTTCAAGCGCAGGGTCGCCTCTTTGAAGTTGGTTTCTCATATAGAAGAATTGGTGATTATTATATGTAGAATTAGGGTCCCAAGATTATTGATGAAAATTGATACATATGAGACAAGCTAAACGGATTGAGGAACAGTGGAGGATCAAGTCCAACTCGTAGACTAATTAGAAAAATTACTCTTTAAGGACCAAATTTTTTACACACCTTCCTTGTTGGGAGACTTGGAGACTAAGTCCTCTATCATCGTAGGGGGTTGTTTTACGTTAGGAAAGGGGATTGGGCATGGAGTTGATGTATTGTCTAACAATCATTTATGGGAGTACGATATGTTCATATTAGTTTCAAAGAGGATTGGATTTGTCCTCACAAACCCTTTTTACCTTCCACATTGACATTGTAGGGTGGATCCCATGGGAATGTTTTTATTGTTGAGTGCTTTCTAAATGTGTCCATTACTCTTGACCTCAATATCAATCATTTCGACTTGGCTATTGAAAGAGATCCATACTCTACTATGATTCTAGGGTTTGTGGGGGAGAAATTAGAACTTACAAAGTTGTAAATTTATTATCTCAAGGTCCAAAATATCTCCTCTAGTGGAAAAAAGGGAAGAGTAATCAAATCAAGAGGGGGAGGAATCTCCTTAGTGGTTGGTGAGGATCTTAGGGCAAGCCAGATAACAATATAAATGGTCAAATAATGGTTGGTAAGTTTAGTGGTCGTTGATTCTCTATGTATTTGATAAATTCTTAGAGCCAATATAAATGGGCACTTCTTATTGGTTACGGCCCTGAAGACCATTTATTGGGATGTGGTTGGCTAGGATTTATTTTCAGGAGCAAGAAGGACGTCCTCCAAGTCCTTAACAATTGTCGACTTTGCAAAGAAGAACATATTATCCATTAAACCATGGCACCTATTGTTTGATGCTTAGGAAGAATTTGAAGCTAGTACCCCAATGTGGGTTGATTTCCCAATTTAGCTATTGAATTTTGGTCTTATTCTAGATTGAAGGTGAATGCGAATGCTCTAGGAATTATGTGATTGCAAATGATATCTATAAATCTAGTTCTCCATGCTCGTTGTTGTTAATCAAGGTTGTCATTGATGTCAATATGGTACTATTGGGATGGCAAATATTCTTGTGATATCATAACCTCATGCATATTATGGTGATGTCCTTGCTCATGATGACAAGTCCCTCTTGTTTGATAAGGATGCCATTAATGAAGATGTCAAGCTATTAATGATGCCATTATGATGTCAAGCCACTAAGAAGAAGTCGTGTCCTAGATGCCTATAGTTCATAATGTCCTAGATGTCCTTAAATTAACCACGAAGACAACATAACCTCTTGTATCCTTACTACCTCTTGTATCCTTACTATTGATGAAGAAGCCCTAGAAATTATGATGATGTCCTTACTCTTGATGAAGGACCTGCCTTATTGACGCTCATAGTGGCTCTTGATGAAGAAGCTCTCCTTGTGATGATCTAGCCCTTGCTCTAGCAAATTGATGAATGTTGCATATGGTTAATGACATATCACTACGCTATCATGATGACATATCTGGTGACATTACATTTGATGGCATGGACAATGAAGGAATTAGAGATCACTTGATGAAATGATGATTAAAGACATAGCAAGTGGAAACCTCACTTAAAAACACTTGGTGACAAAGAAGAAGCCTTCGCTATCCCAAACAATTTATGCACAAATATTAAGGACGGTCACAAAGAAAAATGTTTTTACCACCTTAAAGACATCCTTCCAAAATGATTCCTATGCCATCTTTTAGAGTATATTTTATCCTTTCCAATGAGCCCTTATTTGTCCCGAAACTCCTAGTAGTTTGTGAGATATCGAATTTTCAAGTTAAAAAAATATATATTTTTGATATTGAGTCGACTTACACTTAGACATTCATGTTGGCCTACCTCCAAAAAGACGTGCTCATTCAGTTCAATGTCAAACTCATATAAAAAGAAGATTTGAAACATTCATTTGAACAAGAATTTTGGGTGAAGGTATCTCAAAAGAGAAGGAAAAGGTATAGGAGGCCGAGGAATAGAAGAATATAGGACTAAGGAAGAGCTTAAGGTTGAGAAGCATTTCTAGAATATTTTTGGGATAATTGACCTCTGCAACTCTGTAATTTTGGGCCCCTGCAACTCTGTAATTTCAGACCCTTGTCACCTTGATTGCAGACCTTGGTTTTTGCATAAATAAATCTCGACTTTCTTCTATTGGAATAGACTTGATCTTGGCAAACAAACCACAGTCTCTTGCACTGAATTTCAGCCTCATAAACAGTGACCTAAAGCAGCATTTGTGTATCCTTTTAGGCAGATTTTTTGGGATTTTGGATCAGTCTTTTAAAGCAGATTTTGAAAAGGCTTAGAACAAACCTATGGCAGATTTTTTAGGGCATTCTTAAGGAGTCTTGCAGCAGAAGTTAAAGAATTTTTCAAAGCAATCCTGAAGATACACCTTTGTAGCAGTATTTGTAAAGTAGATTTGGAACTGTGAAGAGATCATCTTGCACCACTAAAGAGAAACCTTGGTCCAGACTTTAAATCAGACTTGAGACATCTGCTAAGGCAGTCTTTGGAGGTCACCTATTGTAGATCTTGAAGGATTTTGGAAAATATTTTTGAAGTTGTTTTAAAACCATTTTGAAGGCATCTTTGGGAGAAATCATTGGATAATTCCTTGGAAGACTTGCTACAGAGTCTAGACCTTGAAGAGCTATTGCAAACCTTGAAGAATATTTGAAGAAGGCCTAAAAGTGATTTTGTGGAGATTTTGGAGCACTCTTGAAGATGATATTGAAACCCTTGTTGAAGCATCATTTGGAGCCGATTTTTGAAGCAACCTGAAGAGCAATCTTGTGGGCCCTGTGTAAAAGCCTTTTTGAACAGTTTGAAGAACACTTGTAGAATCAAAAGGTGAAGACATTGTTGAAGACTCCCTTGAAAAGATTTTGAAGAAGCCCTTGAAAATATTTTGAAGAGCCTTAGAGCAAGTATAGAACTAGGGCTGCTCATTGAAGATTTTTGGAGATCATTAGAGACTATGATATCATCATGAGGTAACCTTGGAGATCTTTGTTTGGGTGACATGAAGAGCAGTGACGACACCTTATAAGAAGACAAGGTTGTCATTGATGATGTAACATGGAAACCAAAGTGAAGACTAAGCGAAGATTGATAGGGCTCGTTGAAGAAGACATTGGGTGTCGTGAAGTATAACCAAATACATCTTGATGAAGTGAAGCTGAGGGTTGGAGCCTCTAAAAGACAAGGTTGGTGCGTTGGAAGATAGGGTTGGAGCCTTAAAGGATCAAAGTCCTCAGGAAACCGAGTCGGAGCTTGAACCAGATATAGGGTTGGAGCCCTTGAGGTTGGTGCCTCTAAATTGACAAGGTTGGAGCCTTGGAAGTCCAAGTCGGTGCTTGGAAAAATATAGGTTGGAGCATGGCAGATTGAAGATTGGTGTCTTCATCTAGGGTTGGAGCCCTATATATATTGTAAAGAAGTAATTAATAAAAACTTTTATTCTTATTGTTCATTTTGTGTTTTAAATATAAGTGATCTAACTATAAGAATAACCATTGAAAATAAATATTGATTCACGACCCCTCTCAGTATTTCCAACAGTTGTCTTGTATTTTTGTTGGTATTGATATTTGATAGGGATTGTTTGAATCCATAGAACCTGTGGTGGGTGACCAGGTTTATACTCAAATTTTGGATTATTGAAAAACATCCCTTTTAGATGTGTGTGTTGCCATAATCATGGACATGTTGTGGAAGAATATGGGAATAACTTTCAAAAGAAAGTATGGAAATATATTGAAGTGGAAGTTGTGGAAGTTGAAGGAACTACCTTTGCTTCTTCTATGTCTATTAAGAATCCCAAGGAACAAGGTGGATTGGAGATGAAGTCTACGTCTAAGTCACAAGAACCAAATGTTTTACAAGGGGTTTCTTATGTATTGAAGGATCTGGTAGTGGACCTATCCATGCCATTAATTGCTAGTTCACAATATTTGGAGGTTTGAAATGATATTAGTGCAAATGTTTGTGGAAATCTAGACTTTACCATTTCACAATGAAACATGTTGGAGACTATCTAGAATTAAGGATTGATTGCTAACCCTCCCTTGGGTTATAAATGTGATTCTTCTTTCCACATGCCTATTTTAGACTCTAAATGATCTGAATGGAAAATGACATCCACTCATGGAATTTACCCATGGTATTGTACGTGGCGTCCTCTCATGGTATTTATCCATGGTATTGTAAGCGTCATCTACCCATGGTATTTATCCACGCATGGTATTTACCCACCCGTGGAATTTACTTGTGGTATTGTAACAAAAAAAGGCTATAAGTAACCAATTGCATTTTGCAAAAGGACAGATCATCCACCACAATGTAGTTTTTACAATTATTCTATGTTTTAATAATAATAAAAAAAATCTTTGTGGTTTTGTTTACTGTGTGTTCTCATGTTTTTTATCAATTCAATGATCCAGATCTTGGGGGGGAGGCCTCTAAGATCTGAAAATTGAAATGATAAAAAAAATATGGGAACACACAGTAAACAAAATCACAAAGAAACTTTTTTATTAAAAGAATTGTAAAGGCTACATTGTGGTGGACAATTTGTCCTTTTACAAAATGCAACTTGTTACTTATAACATTTTTTCGGTTACAATATCATAGGTAAATTCCATAGGTGGATATCATTTTCCATTCACATCATTGTGGGGGTGGACTTGATCCATTATAAAGAAAACTTTAAAATCAACTATCAAATTGACACATAATGAGATCGGATTGCTAGTTGAAGATCGACACATAACACTTGCATAGATATATTATTATATATATACAAAAAGAAAACAAAAATTTAAAAGAATAAAATAAAAAACAAAAACAAAAACAAACAAAAAAACATTAAAGTTAAAAATAAAAAATAAAAAAATTATAAACAAGTAAAATAAAAATATACATTAAAAACATAAATAAATATAAAAATATATGACTGGAAAAACCAAAATAAAAATTAAAACAATTTAAAAAAAACCACAAAAAAAATCATAAGTAAATAAAAGTTATATTAAAACATAAAAATAAATAAAGCATGACAAAAAAATATATATTATGAAAAGACAAACAAAAAAAACTAACATAAAAAGTAAAAAATTAAATTAATTATAAATAAAAAATCTATACAAAAAAATTGAAAAAATAATTAAAAAATATAAGAAAATATTTCCCAAAAACATAATTAATAAAAAAATTAACAAAAGACAGAGAAAAAAATTAGATGATAAAAAAATAAAAATAAAAATTGAAAAACATTAAAATAAAATTAAAAACATACAAAATAATAAAAAACTTTATAAATAAATAAACACAAATTAAAAACCATTTTAAAAAACATATAATAATATAATAATAAATTAAAAATTAAAATTTTTGGTCTCGGCCTGGCTTGTTGGGCTGTTGGGCCGTGGCAAGCCAATTCTGGAAATCGTCCTGCCATGGTCCAGGGCCCTATTGTAACCCTAGAGACAACCTCTAGTTGAGTAGAGGTCAATGTCTAAGACATCCATACAAAAAGATAGTGAATATTTTTTTGTTGTCCCATTATGATAGTTCAGAAGTGTGCTTCATAAGTAATGTTAAGGGAACCTTCTTGGGATAAAAATACTTTTCAAGATGGCTTCACTGACAATGAAAATGATTTAAAGTTGTAGTAGGTTGATGGAAAGAAATGATAGAAGGTTTAAAACAGAAGGTTACTACTACATAATCTTTTGCTTTAAACCTTAGCAGAATATATGAAAAACAAAAAAATGAACTTATAGAAAAGAGGAGCGCATTTTAAGGTTATTTATTTTAAAGATTACAAGTACTGTGAGTTTAGTAAATCTGTACTATAGAAAACGACCAGCGTCTTCATTACTCTTTTCCAAAGAAGAAAGAACAATAAATGACTTACAATATGTATGAACACATATCAAATTCAAAACACTGTTTGAAATCGCCTTGAAAGTTTTATTTAATCTCCAACAAAAGATAAAAACATTACACATAAATTTTCCTTTTGAAGTCAAAATTTCAGAACCCAAAATGGTTCTCTAAAGTTTCTTTTGTAATAACATTACAAAGGTGACAGTTATAAAAATTGTTAGCTGTCACAAACTTCTAAAACTACCTCAGAAACTACTTTAAGCTCTATTCGATCCTTCTGAGGACTTAACTTTTTTAGAAATAACAACAAAATTGTAAGTCAACATTACAAAATACAATGTACTTAATATTTCATGAAATAATACAAGTGGCTAATTTTCACTGGATCACTTGTGACTGTGGGGAAGGCTCACTTGTCGTAAACCTCAATGGCATCCCCTTACCACTCATGGGAGCACCCATGGTGGTAATCGAGCCCACCAGAGGGTGATGTTGTAAAGGATCTCCATTGTCGGTCATGAAAGAGTAGTTTACCCGCTGAATTTTTTACAGAGGCACCCATGGAAATAAAACTCGCGCTTGTTGTGATGTCGGGTTTCTCTTGTGGGGAAGGCCCGACATCACCGTCCGACATCACCGTCGACATCGCGTGCCGAATCTGCCCGACTTTTAATTTTTGAGCTTTTGATTCCTGTCGGGCCCCACCAAATCATATGCATTATTGTGATCCTATACTATCTTAATCCAAAATCAATTCCCCTTTATTTTAAAGCAAAGCACCATCTTAAATAATCTTGATTTTGCTTCATGCTATTTTTTGTTTGTTTGTTTTTGTTTTCTTTTTTGAATATATAATTTTTCTTTTCACATTTTTGGACATAGTGAAAACGAGCGATGACAAGCCCATTGGGCCACTGGGTCGGGGGGAAGAGGGGAGGGGGTACAGGGGTGGCGGCTGCCCCTTGCCTGGTCGGGTGAGGACCACAATTTTTACATTTTTTTTTTGTAAGTCGATATTTTATTCATATGGTAAAAAAGATGTACATCCAATAGAGCAAAAAGTAGGTGGTCTCACCCTGACTGGGTTTGTTGACCAATGTTTGTAGTAGGTGAAAAAAATACAAAAAGGAGGCTAAGGACAACGCCCATAAACGAAATGGCCAAAGGCATCAAAAGATAGAAAATACATAAAAAAACACCTGATAGCATACTAGTCATCCGACGTAATGGAAGCTAGGTTATTCGGGGTAGTTCTTGGAGGTGGCAGAGGGCGGAAGTTGCACTAGAAGTGCCCTTTTAAGTGCACCAGCCAAGTCTCCAGCTTTTCCACGTTTGTTTCAAGGTGGTTTTGGCCTCACTAGACCACCACCACTCGCTCTTTGACCTGGCACTGAAAGTAGTGCATCTTGTCCAAGGTGGCCACCAACTCATCTTTCTTCTCCCTTCGAACCTGTTCATCTGACTCCACCTGATCTAACAGAGATTGAATTGGTTCCCAATAATTCTCTAAACAACAATGTTGAATTACCTGTGGGCTAGGATTTGCACATCGACCAGACCCCTGACTAAACGCTTCACCTCACCGCATACCACCACTTCACTGAAGTTGTTGAGACCTCCCACCTCCATGGGAAGCTTGCTTTCTACCACCATGACTGCGACACGTTCCAATACCCGATAGCCAAGAGTGACTAACAGTCTTGCCACCCCGATGCGTCTCGGTTGCCAACATTGTCAAATCTTCTGAAGGAGCCAACCTCGTCTGGTCCCCGCGACTCGTAGACCCTGATTTGGCAGGGCGAGAGAAGTGCCTAGGACGCGAAGAAGGTCACATAATGAACAGTTCAAGGGAGCCAAATCCCCCAACAGTATTTGGAGTCTGACCCACTGAAACTTGCCCAGACCTCCACACCTAAAGACCAAATCTCCCTTCACCCACAATTCTCTGCAGACGACCAGACGCTACAACCCAGCTACCACCTCGCCACCAATTGAGCACCCCAGCGAAAGCGTGAGCAATTTAAGAAGGAGAAGGCGTAATCTAAAATGGAAGTACTTGAAAATGTGTGCAAGGTATCCATCTTCATTAATTTAAATGTGTGCAAAATACTTCTTGTCTTGCGGAATAAACAAGGTGATTTTTGGCAAATTTCTGAATGTTATGTGTGAAGGAGGATTATTTCAATTTACTGTTTAACATATCAAATCAGATTTGATCAGCAAGATATCTTCAACATAAAATGACACAGATGTTTGATGAGTAGTTCACTCCTCCTGGGCTACGTCTGCTGGATCAAACCTCCCAAAATGAACTTGTCCTCTTGTATTAAAATGCTTCAAAATGCTAATACAAGCATAAAAATGCCTCAATAGGCAAATCTAAGTGCAAAAACAGATTCAAAAGACATGAAAAAGCTAAGAATGCCTTTCCAAAATCACTAAACAATGAAGGACTACCCAATACAGTGCCTTCTCCAAATGGCCCTACAGGCTTTGAAAACTCTCTTGAAGCTTTTCGGGCTCTGAAAGTCTTCAAACAGATTTGAAACCTCTTCCAATAAGTTCAGAAGGTCGAAAATAGTAGGAAATGATCGTTGGTTCACCTCAAACAGAGAGGTACAACTCAAAACAACTCCATTTTCTAAAGTGCCCTGATGGCTCAAAAAGCTTCCTTGAAGCTAAAATGGCTGCAGAACACCTCTACTGCCTCTGGAACCTATCCCAATAGCTCTAGAATGATGAAAATAGCTAGAAATGACTATTGGTTCACTTCAAATGGTTAAGCATAGCCTAACACAGCTCCAACTCCCTTTTGGCCCTAATGGCTCTCCTGTCTTCCTTGAAGCAAACGGGGTTGAAGATGAACTTCAATGACTCTGCAACTTGTACCAATGGCTCCAAAATGATGAGAAGATATGAAACCAAAAAAAAAAAAAAAAAAAAAAAATGTCCAAAAAGGTTCTCCCTCGCAAAAGTTATGACCTCCTAAAGTTTTGTCCAGTTTGGCCTAAAGAAACTCCACTAAATGTGGATGAACTGCAGTTAGTCCTGCTATTTTTGGACACTGCGCCTAAATTTGGCACGCTCTACCAACTTAACTGCCAGTTAACTGAACGTGACCGTCAGCTTCGGGCGCGCATGTGACCACGTGGTCCCTTAACTGTCAAGGTTAACGTTTATCCGCCGAGTTTGGGGTGTGGTTCCCGCGTTCTGGTCATGTGATTAGGGGGCTGGCCCCTTTTCCACCCAAAATGATCCTTAATCAACTTTAAATATAAAATCCACCCTAAGGTTGTTAAGAACCATGTGTAGGCAGGCCGGTCGGGCCTGTGGGCTGGTGGCCACCTGACCCAGGGTCGATTCCTGCAAGCTCCATAAAATTTTGCCAAAACAAATTTGCAGTTGAGGGGCCACGTGGCGGCCTCCAGGCAGGCCACATGTCAACTCCCGATTGGTCATCTAAAACAGAATATTCCAGCGAATATTTTGAGGAATATTCCTTGGATTTTATTTTTTATTTTTTAATTAATTAATTAATTTTATTTTTATTTTTTATTTCTAATTCAAATTTTGCAGTTTATTTGCATTTTCAAAATGCGATATCTCCTCCATACAGTGTCGGATTTGAGTGTCGTTCGCTGCTATAAGATCGTATCTATGAGGCTTATCAGGTCGTTCAGGTTGCAAGTGTTTTTGAACACTTTCAATTTTTTAGCCTTTTCCATGGCTTGGACTTGAGCTCTTGATCACACCTCCAAAATGAGAAGCTTTTTGACCCCAAAAGTTCATTGAAGTGATGAAATTGAACTGAACAGTAAATGAGAGAATAAAAACATCATCCTCTTCTATGTAACCTCCAAAAATTTTCTTGACTTGCCAACTGTCCTCATGGCGAATTTTGCTGAATGAGCCATGTACTTGTGTCGAATCCTAACCAAGTTTTCTCGCCACACAAATTTGACATTCTAAAAATAGAAATGACACTTTCTGAACTTTGTGTTGCTTGCATGCCTTTCCATATCATGGAATCTTGCACTGCTTTGCATCGACACTTCGTTCTCTACACCAATCGACACCATATGCACCTTGTGCAACATACGACATCAACAACAAGTTGACAATGAAATGTGTTATACAATTGGCACAACCTAGCTGCATGTGCTTTGGATGATGAGTTGGATGTAAAGTCAAACAATGAGAAACATGATGTCCCTTCTTTTGACAAAATGTGAAACTTTCCATCACTTTATGTGAAAGTTTTTTTTGCCTCTTCTGCTTCCTGTGTGCTTTCTTTTTCAACTAGAAACTTGAAACAAAATGGTTAAATCCACCACAAATTGTGCAACAAAACTTTCTTTCATTTGAATAAGCAAAATTATCATTATTTGTTGAAACACAGTCAAATTGATCATGTGAATGTTTATACCTCTTTTGCTGCATGGAATGTCCATCCTTTTTGTCTTTTAGAGATGATGAATTGGCGAAAGAGATAACTTTCTTCTTCAGACTTTCATCAATGTAACTGTTTGAACTTGAAGGCTCGCCAAAAGTGACATGTTTATCCTCTACTTGCTACAATGAAGGCTTAACACAATGGCAATCAACTTGAAAACAAACTTGACATGTTTGTGTATTAGAACTTGGAACAAAAGTTCTTTTCAAATCTGCATCACATGCATTCAAAGATTTGAGTGCTTTGCCATTAGACTGCACATATCCAAGACCAACATTCTTGGGTCACTCCACAACTGAAATAGGATCAACCATGCCTTGTGCATGCTTGCCCAAACCTTTGCCTTCTTGATAGCCCATCTTAAACATTAATTTGGACCCTATACCTCTTGTATGTTTTTCAAAAGAACCAACACACTTTTCGATAGAGGAAATTGAAGACAAGTTTGAATGGTTTACCTCCTCATCAGGAATTTTCTTGGACAAAGCTTCTTGAGCTTGAAGGAGTTGTTTCTCCATGTCATGCAACCTTTGGAGAATTGCTTCCTTCTCTTCCTTTATAGCCAACAATTATGCATGAAGCTTAACACTTTCTCTTTGATCCAATATGAGAATCTGCACCATGTCCTTCACCTTAATAAGCTCTTTCTTCATGTCATCATTGAAGAATTTCTTGAAGGAGGAATCTTCACTTATAGAAGAAGTTGCCATTATGTAAATGGTCAAATAAACAAAAGGAACTTCCAAATAAGAGTTCTCAAAGCTTTCAATCAAATGACAAGCTTTAATCAAATGTCAAACAAAAAACCCCTTCTTATTCAAGCAATATCTTGTGTTATAGCTGCAACAAAAACCCTAATAGCTTTTGCAGAAAACATTGATCAAGTGAGTTTGTTTTTCAAAGGTAATCTTGAGATAATTTGGAATAATTATTAAAGACTACCCTTTCCAAGACTTAGCTATCAACAACTATCTTTTCAACTCAAGCAAACTCATTCAAGCAACAATTTGCAACACATAAAATAGTCAATCTCTTACACTGTTTTAACACCTTTTTTTTTAGCACAAAAGGAAATGCTAAGTAAAAACTCTAGCTTCTAATGCTCTAATCCTGAGCTCTGATACGATCTGATCTGCAAATGAAACTACTTGTATTTGTTGTTCAAGGTATTCATTTCCATTAAATTACATGTGTAAACTGTTACTCAAGTCTTGCAATTGAAACGAAGTGTTTTTGGTAAATTTCTAAGTCTTATGTGTGAAGAAGGATTATTTCAATTTACTGTTTAACATATCAAATCAGATTTGTTCAGTAAGATATCTTCAACATAAAATGACACAGATGTTTGATGAGTAGTTCACCCCTCCTGGGCTACGTCTGTTGGATCAAGCCTCCCAAAATGAGCTTGTCCTCTTGTATTAAAATGCTTCAAATGCTAATACAAGTGTAAAAATGCCTCAATAGGCAAATCTGAATGCAAAAATAGATTCAGAAGACATGAAAAAGCTAAGAATGCCTTTCCAAAATCACTAAACAGTGAAAGATTACCCAATATAGTGCCTTCTCCAAATGGCCCTACAGGCTCTGAAAACTCTCCTGAAGCTTTTCAGGCTATGAAAGTCTTCAAACAGATCTGAAACCTCTTCTAATAGGTTCAGAAGGTCGAAAATAGTAGGAAATGATCTTTGGTTCACCTCAAAAGGAGAGGTACAACTCAAAACAGCTCCATTTCCCAAATGTCCCTAATGGATCAAAAAGCTTCCCTGAAGCTAAAATGGTTGTAGAACACCTCTAATACCTCTAAAACATGTCCCAATAGCTCTGGAATGCTGAAAATAACTGAAAATGACTATTGGTTCACTTCAAATGGTTAAGAATAGCCTAACACAGCTCCAACTCCCTCTTCGCCCTTATGGCTCTCTTAGCTTCCCTGAAGCAAACGAGGCTGAAGATGAACTCCAATGGCTCTGCAACCTGTACCAATGGCTCTAGAATGATGAAAAGATACAAAATAAAAAAAAACATTCATCCAAAAAGGTTCTCCCTCGCAAAAGTTATGACCTCCTGAAGTTTTGTCCAGTCTGGCCTAAAGAAACTCCACTAAATGTGGATGAATTGCAGTTAGTCCCGTTATTTTTGGTAACTGCGCCTAAATTTGGTACACTCCGCCAACTTAACTGCCAGTTAACTGATCGTGGCCGTCGGCTTCGAGCGTGCATGTGGCCACGTGGTCCCTTAACCGTTGGGGTTAACGTTTATTCACTGAGTTTGGGGTGTGGTTCTCGTGTTCTGGTCATGTGATTAGGGGGCTGGCCCTTTTTCCGCCCAAACTGAACCTTATTCAACTTTAAATATAAAATCCATCCTAAGGTTGTTAAGAACCATGTGTAGGCGGGCCAGTCGGGCCTGTGGGCTGGTGGCCACCCGACCCGAGGCCGATTCCTGCGAGCTCCATAAAACTTTGCCAAAACAAATTTGCAGTCGAGGGGCCACATGGCGGCCTCCGGGTAGGCCACGTGTCAACTCCCGATTGGTCATCCAAAACAGAATATTCTGTGAATATTCTGAGAATATTCCTTCGATAACATATTATATTAATATATATAATATATATATATATATTATATAATATATATATATATTATATATATTATATATTATATGAAATTCAAATTTTGCAGTTTATTGGGCATTTTCAAAATGCAATAACTCCTCATACGGTGTCAGATTTGAGTGCCGTTCACGACTACAAGTTTGTATCGACGAGGCCTATCCGGTCATTCAGGTTGCAAGTGTTTTTGAACACTTTCAATTTTTGAGCATTTTCCATGGCTCGGACTTGAGCTCCTGATCAAGGCGGGAGAAACTCACCCCATGTCAATGCTCCCCAAGAAGCCTTACATAGCCCACACCAAAATATCGACATCGAATACTCTAGAAAGGTTACTTCTCTATCTCCACCGCACACAGAGAAACGCCCACGAAACCACCAAGTGCACCAATTTTCGGACCAAGCACCAGAAACGAAGAATCCCTCGCACAACCACCACCACCCCCAACAATACCATCTCCAAAGCTCATATGTTGTATATTTTTTCCTCCATACACCTCCAACTACTCACACCTTCCATAATCCATTGAAGACAAAAATTCACAAAACCAAGAGTCATAGGGGGAGATTGGATGCCGCCACCCAGCGCTGAAAGCCCACCACTGACTCTTGCACTTGCTTGCAGAATACCGACCAGAAGCCCAACACAGGGATGAAACACAAACATAAATGTCGTCTTATTGAGCCATCTGCTCATTAAACTTTCACTAGCCACGTTCGTTGAGACAAGACCAAGGTTCACACGATCTCATTTACAATTGCAATTACACCTCCTGTTACACTGATTCAGATGAAAGGACTCGGAGGCCAGTCCTTTCCCGTCACGCCAACTATTAACGATCATGGGATTCGGTGACCACGTGCTCCGAGATTCTCACCCCCATCGGGGATTCATTGTTTCATTTTTATTTTAAATATTTTTTTTAATCATGTGTATATTTTAATTAATTATAATTATTTTATTGATTTTATGTATTTATGTTTATTCATTTATTTTAACTTTTTTTCTTTAAATTAATTGTATTTTGTTTTATAATGTTTTTAATTATTTTTAAGGATTTTGTTTAGGTTTTTTAATTGTATGTTTATTTTTATTATATTTTATTTGGAAATCTGTGAATCATTTTTTTTTATAACTTTTAAATGTTCATTTTTCAATATAAAATTTTCATAAAAATTTGCTATTTCTTCAATTATTTTTATTCAATTTCATAAAAAAAAATTATTTAAATGTCATTTTTAGCAAAAGGATTCTAAAATATGTATTTTTGTAATTATCTATGCAAAATGCATATATTTTGTCTAGTGTTTAAAATTATTAATTTTTACTGACAATTATTTAGGCGTATTGATGTATTAATTAACGATATATAAATATATAAAAAAATTCTAACCTCAAAATAATGTTATTATTTTCTTTAAATTTTGCAAAAAAATAAAATAAAATTTTATTATTAAAAAACAATGCAAAAAAACACAAAATCAATATGTTTGGAAAACCCTTAAAAAACAAACATATTAGAACGAAAGACAGGAAAAGGAATAAGACAACTTGACAAATGGTTAAACCAACATATAGATCCATCTTTACTCCGAGAGGGATCAAATATTTTTTTACACTATGCTAGTTTGCATATCATGAAATTTGATCCCTCTCAACACTTAGTAGATCCAGAGTAAAGATGGATCTATGATGGTTTAATTCCCCCATATAAATATGCTACATTCCACGTGAATACCATGGGTCAATACCATTGATTCTCAATACCATGGGTCATTACCATGTACCATCTTTATTTTTATTAATATTAATATTAAGGTTAATAATGTTTTTTTTTGCATGGTATTAATATAATTTGGCTAATGGTATTTGGCCCATAGGCTTCACCTAAATAAAACCTCTTTTTTGAGTGTTCATAAATATAAAGTGAATTATGGAGTAAATATAAACAAATGTTTTATTTATTTACCATACCTCTTGTTGTCGCACAATGTGTTTAGGCATCGTGACAACGCTCAGAGTAAGGGTTGTCACTCTAATCCTTACTCACTCCGTTTAGACTCTTTCCTAGACAAGTCAAGGGGGGGTACTCCGTAAAGTGAATGGATGAGGGTAGCATGTGGAACACGGGCTCTAGGAGATTTTAAGGATGAACAACTTGATGAATTTAGAATAAGTCTCGGTCAATTGAGATAGATAGACACAATCACAAGATAAAAATGGCTACAGACGAGTGCCTTTAATTTGAATTAACCTAAGACTAAATAAATGACAAGTTATCCAAAAATATTTTCCAATATGTGACGAATAGTGACAATCATGAATGATCAATGTAAACGCTCAAAACTGCAATATGCAAGAGATTCTAGATTAAAATAATTTTCGTTAAAGACCCAGATCTAGAATTAATTAATTGTTTCCAATAGCCATTATGATTTAAAAAAAAAACATTTATCACACCTTGACCATAGAAGAATCATGCAAATTTAAGATTTAGCACTTAACATCAGAGACACTAAGGAATTTTAAATTAACACTTTAATTATGCCTTAGACAATTTGAATAAGTAAAATAAATCAAAGGGTTAATAAATTAAAATTTTAATGGGCCATAGGCCACATTAAAATTTTTTTAATGTGAATGTGTGAATCTCCCTCAGCGTTTTTTCAGGCGGAGAGAGGACTTTGCCAAGGTTGTCCGCTCTCCCCACTTCTCTTTATCTTGGTCATGAATGCACTCAACACTCAGATAAACAAAGCTGTTGCAGACAATCGATGCGCCCCCATCAAGATATGTAAGAATATCTCTTTGTCCCATAACTTGTTTATCGATGATATTCTTTTATTTGCCATGCTTTGCAAATCGAGCTGGCTATGCCTCAATGAAATATTTCATATGTTTCAATCGGCATCGGGCCTGATTATTAACAAAGCCAAATCTATGTTATATCATAATGACTCAAATGAGGAATTAGCTCTTTGGATTGCAACTCTTTTTGGTATCAACCTCGCTCCAATCAAAGACGGGTTTAAGTATTTGGGCTTTTTCCTCAAGCCAAAGGGGAACCGTAAATTGGATTGGACATGGCTGATTGATCGCTTTTACAAAAAAATCTCACGGTGGGAGATGCGGTTTTTATCTTTGGGTGACAGAGTTATCCTTGTTCAATCTGTCCTATCACAGCTTGCAGTGTATTGGGCACACCTTTATTTCCTTCCCTCTTCTATTATCAACAAAATGGTTTCTTTATCTGCAAACTTCCTATGGGGCGGCACATCTCATTTTTCCAAGATGCACTTAGTTAAGATGGATACAATCTCTAGACCAAAGAGATCTGGCGGATGGGGATTTCTTCATATGAGATCTTTTGGTAAGGCTCTACTGTGTAATTCTCTAAAGCGTGGTATCTTCGGTACGGGCAAATGGAGCTCCATCATCAATCAAAAATACCTGAAAGGTAAGCCTCTGGTATACTGGTATCGGAAGAAATCACTGGGCTCATCAGAGGGATCTGCTATATGGCTTGGCTATAGAAAGATACAGGAGCTGTTTTTTGATTTTCTTAGATGGCGCATTAACACATGCTCCTCTATACTTATTGGATTGGAACCCATTGTTCTCGGACTGGAAGATTCTCTCTCTCCTGACCTCATTTCCTTCCTGCACTCATGGGGTTTATTCACATGGAACAAGCTAATTCACGCATGGTCCTCATCGACGCCTGTTTAGAAGACAGTTGATGAACTTAATCTGCCTCCCACACTGTGTCATCTATGGGTTTCGGCGTTAAAGGTTTTTGATGTAAAAGGAATCAAACAGTCTGGGACCAATGATGTTTTGGTATGGGCGAAGTCACGCTCCACTCAGCCAGTCTCTGTAAAAGATCTGTATGCAGCTGCCTCGTCAACGCTACAGCCGCTCTCTATGCTTTGGTTTCCTTCGAAGTTCTGGAAATCTTCATGTCCACTCAAGGCTATTTTATTTTCCTGGTTGGTTTTCTCCAATAGGAACCTTTCATGGGAGGTTCTACAGAGAAAAGGTTGGACGGGTCCTGGGAGATGTGTCATGTGTTGTCAAGCACCTGAAACAAACATCCATATGTTTTTTCAATGTCCGGCATCGGCCAAAATATGGTATGAACTTTCCTTAACTTATGGTTTTCCTCATCAAATTTTCTCCTCTGTACAGGTCGCTTTCAAGTGGTGGAGTGCACAGGTTCCAGCTTGGAGATCGATATTTATCCTTACCTACTGGTTTCTCTAGAAGTGGAGAAATGCTCACTTTTTCCAGGAGTCAAACGCTCCTATTGATTCGGTGTTGGTCTTCATAACAGCACTGGCTGCGCCGGACTGACATGTTTTTTCCTCTTTTTTGGTCATGCTTAAATCTATGTGGTTTTCTTCATCTTGTTTAAAGTTCTGGATGGACATTGTGAACATGTTTATGGTTTTTTTTTGTATGGTCTGTGACCTCTTTATGGTTTCAGTTTCTGGCTTATTATAGGCTCAAAGGCAATGCCTCTATTGTCATCAGGAACAGGTTATGGCTGGTTTAATATGGCCTTTCATGTTACAGCTCATTATATTTCCTTAATATAATATACATGTTGATTTTCTCTATGAAAACATCCAACTGTTACTCTCACTCGGCGCGCGCGCCTCATTCAGTAAAAATTACCATAATAAAAATGTTAGATTAATAAAAATGTATTTTTTTTTTAACTTATTGTATTAAATGGTAACACAAACTTATATACTAGATTACCATCATTATACACTCTCTCTCCGCTACATTATTATTATATTGAACTTCTCACCTCGCTCCACTTCTCTCCTACTATTTATAAATTATAATTGTTATTTTAGGTAGACAATTGATATTGAAATATTTAATTTGAAATCTAGTCTCCGTTTCTCTCATATTAAGTTTTTAATATTTGTATTAATTTGTATAAACACTTCTTTAAATCGTTATAAATGAAGGAATAAATAATTTTCATTTAAAAACTCTCTATTAAATATAATTTATTTAAATTTGATATTGAAACTATTTAGTTTAAATGGTATATTTAAAGTAATATATAAGCTCTCTTTTAAACTCGGTACTAGGTAGTAAACATAGAAATAAATCAATTTTTTATATATAAAAAAAAATTATTGAATTATATCTTCTATTTAAATTGAGATGAATAATTTAGTTAAAATGATATGAATATTTTTATTTATAAATAATAATAAATTATTATTAAAAATATCACATATCATTTTTTTTTGGTTAAATATTAAATATTAAAGAAGTATGATCCTGAGGAGGGTGTTCAATAGCAGGAGTTCTCCACCTTGATATGATGCCATCTCACACAAAATAAAGTTGTGGCTCCCATTACACTCTACTCATTGCATCTACCAAAATAAGTTTATCCATAACTCTACTCATTGCATGTACCATAATCACTTTATTGATAATGGTGCTCATTGCATGTACCATAGTCACTTCATTGATAATGGTAAGAAACCAACATTTGAATATAGGACTCAACAAGAGAATTCTATTGTATTAAAAATTGACAGTATTCATTGCAAGCTAACCATTATAGCCAAGAGATCAACCAACATCTTTTTCTTGGATGAGGGTAGTGACCAAAGAATGCCATGCCTAGAGATTCTTCCCAATAGTTGTTATTACTCACTACTTTTTTTCTTACATCACTATAATCTTTTTTGTCTTCTCATGTGGATGTAACTAACACAATTAACCTTTTTTTATTGTTGGAGACATGCCTAGATATTCTTCCCAATAGTTGTAATTACTCACTATTTTTTTGCTTGCACTACTAGTAATCTTTTTTTTCTCATGTGGATGTAACTGACACAACGAACTGGTTTTTGTCTTCTCATGTGGATGTAAGTGACACAACAAACTTGTTTTTATTGTTGGAAATGTAGCTAGTTTTAGTGTAATTCAAATGTACCATTAATGTATTTATATTATATTGGTCATCTTTATTTTATTTTAGTGAAAGAATGTTTTTCTTGCTTACAGGGTTAATTGAGTCAAAATAAAATTTATTGGGAGTCAAAAGAAATGTAATGAGTAGAGTCTCATTTGGAATTTTGAAAGAAAAAGAAAAATAATTTTGGTCTTGAGTCAAATTGTCAAGACCATAATTTCAAATATTTTACTAGCATCCACTTTGTTGATTTTTACTTGGTCTTGATTTTGGACATTAGATATCTCACTTTGACCTAAATTTATAAGAAAAGATTTTTTTTTTAAGTTTTTCCTTCTGTAGATTTTGCCTTGACTTAAATATTCACAAATAATTATCAAGTAAAAAAAATCAATCATTATCTACTAGCATCTTAGTTTCTTAACATTTATAAATTTTATATTACTAATATACAAAATATCTTAAGTTCAAATATGTATAAAATAATTGTGTATTTCTCTTCTAAATTATACATAATTTTTTTTTTTTTTAATGTAAAATAAAATATAAAAATGTTTATACTTCTTACTCACAATTTTGTTTGTTTTTTAACTTTATGTTGATACAAATGTCATTATAAATTCGGTTTGAAAACCTTTTTCCACCAAACACCCAGGAAGTTTTCAGAGATGTAGTTTCGTCCCGAGTTAATGAAATTTTGACACCAACAAAATTTGCTGCCACCGCAAACATGTCAAGACTCTAATATTCTGATCTTAAAGTGGTTAAGGATTGAAGACTTTTTCCAACAAAAGCCCAGAAAGTCTCCAGAGATGTAGTTTCGTCCCGAGTTTTTAATGATTGACAACCTTCCCAGAAAAATGGTGGCGTATACCTGCCAGAAAGAGAATAATATTGTTACCAACTACGCAGTTATCACCTGTTGTTGTTCAGTCAAGGACTCACTCACCTGCCATAAAGAGAATAGTAATGTTACCAACTACGCAGTTATCACCTGTTGTCGTTCATTCTCTGAGATTTGATCTTTTGAAGATGGTATCCAGAAGTTCCACATGTTATCGTGTAACAAGTTCAGTTTAGCGCTCTTTCTTGCCATCTCATTATTACTATCTTATTTAATATCATAATCGTTTAGGTAAGTGCTCTCTACTGCTGTTACTATTGACGGCAACCATCTTTGTTATATTTTTTTTTTTTCTTTTATTTAATTATTCTTAACTTTGGTAGGATCTCATTTTCATTATGTCTAACATATCACTTTTATTGGAGTAGAGAATTGAACTAGTGGATTCACATCAAAAAGTGCTTTAAATAACCAACGATCACGGTTTATCCAAGACTCCATGGACAAATTTATTTATTTTGAATTTTATATAATGCTTTTATTTTTATTTTTTTTAGGTCTATTTATTTGTGAAGACTTTTTGAACTGTTTCCATGTGATGTCTGTTTTAGTATAAAGATTATCTTTATCTTCATTTGTCTTGAACTTAAGTATTTTTCATTGTTTTTTAAATGAAATTAAAGAAGAATCTTCATTGTACTTGTCAAAATTGCTAGACAGAAAATTAAATTTATTGAGAGATACAGTGAAATAACCAACAAAAAATCATAAAACAAGCACATTGTTTTATTTTTGAAAACCTCACTTGGGGAAAAATTACCCGATATAATGTTTTTTTTTGTAAAACTAGGCCAAACTAAAAGTGAGCCAAAATTAGCCAACATAATGATTTTTCGTAAAACTAAGCCAAGCTAACAAAGTGAGCCTTCACTGTATGGTCCATTATAATGAAATTTTCCCAAGCCTCCTCTAACCAAATTTTGCCAAGTATACCAAACCTCTTGAAACCTCCCCTCAAAATTTACATCTAGAGTATAATTCAACATGTTCCCTACTCTCTTAAGGCCCTGCTCCTCTCAAAATTTACATCTAGAGTATAGAGTATAATTTAGCATGCCCCTGTCACTTAGATATAACTCCACCCTTAGGTCTAACTCCACACTTTACCATTAATTTCCCATGGGTACACATGCCTTACCAGGGCTTACAACAATATCATGTAATAAGTTTTTTAGCTCCACTATAAAATAATACTTTTTTTTCATTGTTATTATAGTCATCCTCTTCCCTTGTGCTCTCCACTCTAGATCTAGCTCATGTAATAAATTTTTTAGCTTCACTATAAAATAATACTATTTTTTCATTGTTATTATAGTCATTCTCTTCCCTTGTGCTCTCCTCTCTAGATCTAGCTTTGTGTGCCTTTCTCACACTCACCGAACAAAATAAACCATTAGAAAAAAATAGTGTGCCTCTTAAGCCAACACTTAGCTCTCAAATATCCAATAGCTTCAAGTAGCCAAGCCATAAATAAACCTTCCTCGCTTCCTCTCCGACAACATGTTAAAATTACTAGAGAGAAAATTAAATTTACTTCGAGAAACATTAAAACAACTAACAACAAATAAGAAAACATACACACACTAGGAAAAAACTATATAACAAAATTCTATGAGTGTCCTTGGCCAAAACCTTGCTAAGATGGTGAAGTGAGTTTCAATGTTCACCTTCCCGTAATGTTTTCCAATTCTTTTAAAAAATCAATTACATGCATTCCATGGGAAGCCAAAACCTTGTGCCCAAAAACCACCACTCTACACCGAGTAACTTTAACTCTTATCCAACCAAATTTTATCCAATAATCTCCTCTTAAAATTTGACTTAAATTTCCCTTTACGAAATTTGATTAAAATAACTAAATAAACCAACTCATTCCCATAAAAGCCCTATCCCCTCCATATTTAAACCTAAAGTATAATTAAAAATGTCTCTGCCACTTAAATCTAACTCAAGACTTTGTTTGTAATTTTAAAACATACATTACTAAATCTAACAACACTATGCCCATTTACATATAATAAAAATATATAATAACATTTATATCTTTCTAAAATGGTCATTAACATCATACCTTAAATATCATGGTGTACATTTATTGGCATGACAAGTAATGGTGCAACATACAAATAAAACCACAATGTGTCATGTTTTTAACTTTGTTAAATGATACCGTGTAATATTGTTTCTTTTAATAGGCGCTTTGCATAACTTGTTGCATTTTGAATGTTTTAAAAATAATATTTCTATTTTTATATAATTTAAAATTTATATATAATTAACTCCTAATATATAATAATATATATATATATATTAATATAAATATTGGTTTAGAATTATTCTACTATGATTCCTTATCATCCAGTGATTAATAAACAATATTGTACTAATTTAGTTATTAATAATACTATTTATTTTATATATATAAATATATATAATAATATAATAATATATAAAAAGTTAGTATTGTTTTATATCATGAAATTTATGTGGGTAAAGTTATACATCTAGTACAAAATACACCATACATAGGTGTTAGGTGGAGTTTTAAAGATTACATATAAAAAATGTATAAAAAAGACACTTTTGAGTAGACACAAGGTTTATTATAGCTGTTACATTTGCTAGCTTGTAACTATACTAGAAAACTTCAGTAATGAAGACAAACTTACATAACATGAGCTAAAAATTAACTATTTCCCACACTGGGAGGGGCCGCACTAACCATATTAACAAAATAAATACTACAATTCAAATAGTGTGGGCATATGCATTTGATGCCAGGCTCACCATGGAGGGTTGAGCGTCTTCCCTCTTCCACCACATGCTTGAGTTCCCTAATGTCCTCTTCTAGCTTTATCATTCTCATTTGCAGGTTAATAATGGATTCGAGAGTTATGGTGGATGAACCGACATTGAGACACTCATTTTTCATAATCTCCTTTATGTTTAATTGCATAAATTTCACTTCATACCTAAGGGTGAATTATCCCATGACATGGTTGAGCCAAAGAAGTTGGAGACACAAATATTTGTGCATTGGAAGGGGGAATTCCTTGACTAAATCACGCAAAGACCACAATGTCTAACACAAATTGAACAAGAAACAAAAAGCGCCAAAGGTCCCCAAACTAGTCCTAAGGAGAGATGAACCCCAAAATCCCCCATCAAGCAAAAATGGGTAGCTCATGGAGGGAACTCAGAGGAAACACATACAAGGGAGGAGGGTAGAAACCTCAACCGAAAGTGTCCCTACTAAACCCAAGAATGAAAATACTTGGATCCTTGTGCTTCACTATGGCCTCCATTGATGAACTAACCACCTTATTCGTTGAACTCATTATGAGGAAACCAATGAGAGAAACATCGTACCCAAGTGACACTATTAGTTCTAGACATATAGCTGAGAGAAAACTTTATTGAAGAGAGGCAAGGAACCTTGGAAAAATATGGGGCTTTATGGAACCATCCCACTATCCTAAAGTTGAATGCTTGCAATGGAAGCTTCGACCCACTGCATTCATTCTAGCATTGGTTCCCCTCAATTGCAATAAACCTACTTTAACATGTTGTCGCTTCCCAATACTCCTTGCATTTAATTCTAAGGTGATGATGATGTTGATGTCGTACATATTGATGATGATTCTAATGTAGGTCAAGGGTATTGACCTAAATAAATATGATATTGATGAGTTTTTTCTTCAAGAAAGTTCATGTATAAAAAAACATGTAGATATTCATTACGAATACCTCCCTAGCCTCCCTAGCTAAGAGTGAATGTTGAAGAATGTAGTTATGGTCTGTCTTCATAATCCTTGATATATTTATAATACTTTGTAAAAACACGAAATAAAATAAAATTTTAAATTGGAAGAAAGAAATTTTAAAGAAAGGAAATCAACAACACCACCTAAAATTAAAAATCCTTGAAAATAGTTCATACTCACTTAAATAACATATTTACCATCAATTGTTATCCACCATAATTTAAGCAAATATTTTCATAAAATACATAATACGAACAATATGTTAACAAATATACTTACTGGGAGTTATTGCCCACCATTATTTACGTGATCTTCAACAATTTAACAAATATGAGTAAAAATGTGAAGTGTGGAGTTACTAGAATTTAATTTACAAAGATATGTGATTTAATTTAATAGACATGTGGGTATCTTGGGTATAAAATACACTTGAACTTCTTCATTTTACATACAAACTTATCATTCACATATCTCTCTCTCACACATTTTGATATATATTATAGTTATTTTCATGGTTATTGGTTGAATTTCTGAAATGTGATTGCTTATGAAGATAAAATAACTATAATATGTATTCACAAGTAATTACAATAATTCAAAAAAGAAGTACTTGTATCAATTTTACTGAAAAATAAACAGTCACCTCTACCAAAGTTGGTGCGTAAATTTAGTATCTGCAAGATCACGTTATATTAGGGAATTTCATAGGCATTTGGTCAATAGAGATGACCCTAATCTAGTGGATTGGTTGTCACTAGAAACCAAAAGGGCATCTAGACCTAAATTGGGTCTAAAGGGTATTATATAATTATTTTCACTAATTTCAAATATCAAAGTGGATATTTGAAAATGGAAAATACATATTTAACTTTGTGGGACATTATCTCTATTTCTAGATGGAAATTTTTATCCTAGATAAGGAAGAATTCATGGAAGCCCTAGTTAAGGTCTTCCTATACTCATTTCTTCAAGAGTCTTGGTATGTAGAGACATGGAAATGGATTAGAAATGCCCTCAAATACTTCATTATGATCTTTGAAGAAACCAAGTGAGGATACTACACCTTTTACACATGCATTTATGTTTATATGAACGTCTCTTGAACCTTCCTAGATTCCATATGTTTGAGTTATGGAGACTTAGACTAGCACCAAACCATTGACTATGAACATCTTCCTTTTCATTGTTATAAGTACCATGAACATGGCCATGTTTTCAAGGACTTTAAGTTCAACCTCCCACCTACTTCCACAAATATTCTTGTAGAGAAAGATCACGAGGATTTTGAGAAAGTCACCACCAAGAAATGGCTAAGAAGGGGACACACAAATGAATGACACCCAATTGGAATAAAGACCTACAATCACTATTACATACAATTCAAGGGAACCGAAGAGGTCATAGGTATTGATAATGATGAGACAATGACTAATGAGAATCAAGTGGGTAACCATGATAATACAATGTATCTGGAAGAGCAATCAATGTGGAGGAAGGTTAATGGTGAGACTATAAACAAATTAACTACTAAACATTATGGGATGACCGTAGATGGAATAAATATAGATGATTTAGAAGAGGGTAATCGAATGAACTTGGAGACTTAAATCTACAATTCAGAGTAGTGGCATGGGAGTGGAAAATCCCTATCTGCATAGATCACTAGCCAACGTAGTATTTGCAAGACTGCAATTAGCTTCATTAAACTAGAAATTACAAATAGATGGTATTTTTATAGGAATTGCATTTCGTCATCAAGCAAAAGAAGGGAAAAAATAATAATTTAGAAAGCATGCTTTCAATACCATTTACGTTACATGCTACAAATTTGGGAAGTCTTATGGATATGGAGGATTTTACCCATGATGCGTATAAAGAGTCATACATAGAAGATCAGGACTTCAAGGAGACTTTTAGAAACTACATGGTAAAATTAATGTACATCAAGGTGACATTAATGATAACTATTATCTTCAGAATATATTGCTCCGCAAGCTAGAAAAGCTCTATGTTCCTAAAGGTGAAAGTTTGCAATTTGTCAGAGAAGCTCACACCTACAAGTTTGTAAGATATTTTGGTGTTGTGAAGACAATTTCTAACTTGCAAATGTTTTTATATTCACCCAAAATTCCAAAAATATGTAGCATCGTATATTAGAGGATGCATACTCTATTGTACCAACAAGCTCCATAATAGGAAGCAAGGTTTATATAAGCACATACATGTATTCACATGACATTGGGAAAACATTTCGCTGTATTTTTTGGATAGTTTACCAAAAAACTTGCAAGAGAGATGACTATTTATTTTTGGTGGTTGATAAGTTTATCAAGATGAGCATTTTTATGTTTTATGAAAATATAATCAAAGAATAGGAAGCAATAAATAGATTCTTTGAACAAGTTTGGGTGCACTTTGGGATACCAAAGAGCATCATCTAAAAAATGGATACGAGATTTCTTAGTGCCTTTTGGACTACAAATTGGCTGAATATGGAAAAAGAGTTGAAAATATCTATGACATTCCATCCATAGATAGATGGGTAGGCATAAGTACTCAACAAGAATTTAATGCATCTTTTTAAGGGTTAAAATCAGAAGCATCTAGAGACCTAGGATAAAAATGCAATTTATATTTAGTACTCTTATAATAGATATAAACATATAAAATGGTTTGATAATTTTGAAGGCCATCATTTATTCTCCATTATAGATAGATGGTTGAAGTGGCACATTAACAATGGTACACATTGACACCTAATCTTTGGGATTAGGATATTCATGTAAATAATGTAAATAGAAAATAAGGAGATTAGGAATATGAAGAGACATTGGCAGGTGAAGCCCAAGATTCTCTCCCTCCATGTATATATCCATGAGAAATCTTAATGCAAAAACACAATTTTCATTGTGGAGTTACCTCTTAGCTTGACATGGTATCAGAGCCAACTCCATTTTTAGCTTCTCTTCCCTTGTAACTCCCTTCTACCATTTATGTAGTCTTCCCCATTTTTGTAGTCTACCATATTCTCTGTCCTTTTGTATCTGCTTTATTTTTGTTGAATGCACATCTTCACGACATTCAAATCACATTAGATGAATGTGGAAGTGTCGTTGTTGTGTGGGGAGGAGAATCACCAACTAAAGAAATTAGTAAGCCAACGAAATTTTTTTATTTGACTGTTCTTAGAATGCCTCTATGTTAACTCCTTACAACCCATCTTCATTGTACTTTTTTCTATGTTAAGTTTTTAGCACATACTTTATTATACGCACAATTAGCCTCACCTGCACAACACCATTCCTCCCTTAGCATTGTGAATGTATGATTGTGGATCTATGTTAATAACACTATAGTGACTCCCGCATAGTTAACAATGCCAGAAAAATCTACCCAGAACAAACTTGTTGTGACTCGCCTCTACATAGGAACGCATATGTCTGCTAACGCATACCTCTGCTTGAACTCTCATATAATACTCCACGTTGTATTTTACATTGCATTGTTTTTTTTATATATCATATTGTTATATATTGTATGGTTAATACCTATCGCTAGATGTTAATACAATTCCACAGCTCGCCATACCATATACCATACAATGTTGTGGTTCGACTACACAATGCACTCCTCCCTACCAATGGTTCACATATCCCATATAATACTACCTCACACCCCAATTTCCTCCTGACATACTGCCTCCTCCCACTTCACAGTAGAACCCCCATACATTGAATATATGTATCCGATCCAATACTCCACGATCCCAATCCCATTGGTTAATGACTGAAATGGCATCATACCACTGTTTGAATCCACTCTCGGTATCATACCAATGTTTGAATACTAATGTATCATACCACTGTTAACTCCCAAACCCCCATACATAACCTTCCCTGTTGTTTTAATCTGATCCTGCATACCATATATGCATTTTTTTTGTTAATACCATAAGCCTATATACCATAAGCCCACATACCATATGCCTGCATACCATAAGTCATAATCGTCAGGCCTGAACCCGTCACCCCATATAATCCCTCCCTCCCTCACATATTCCTTCTCCCATATATCAACTACCCCAAATAATACCTCTGTTCGATAAATATCAGATTGCAATTTTTACACCAGAAGTGCATTTTTTGCCACCAAAATTGCATTTTTTTGCCACCAGAAGTACATATTGTTTTCTTTAGTACACATATTTTTAATGCATTCATCGATATATATTGTTGGAGTAGTTCTCTCGAGAAAAGAGAACTATCCTGAATGATTAAGAAAATAAAACACACCATCATTTTCAATGAGTTATGGAAAGGAGTTTGTGTAGGAGAAGGAGATAATGAACCTGCAAAGCCCACCTTAGATAAGGAGATCACCATTTGGGAAAACAAGAAAAACAAGGCCTATGCCTTGATTGCAGCATTAGTAAATGAAGAGGCGAGTCTTCATATTTCACCATTTTCAAATGCTTTTGAAGCCTTACAGAAGTTGAAGGAACTCTATGACTCACACTATGAACTCGAAGTTGTCCAATTGATGATTAAAGTGTTCAATCTTTTATTGAAAAATGATGATCCTCTTTATTTAGCATGAGAAGTAAGATCTATTATGCATGATATCAAAACCATAATTGTTCAAATAGACATTCCTCTCATAGCTTATGTCAAGTCACTATATCCCACTTATTCAAATTATCTTGAGTCATTGCAAGCAAGTGGAAACCTCAAGGAGATTATCTTTGACTCCCTTGAGAAGAAGTTTGTTGAGAGAGAGAAGGCTTTTAGGAAGAAGACAACTCCTCAATATTCTGAAGAAGTTATGTCACTTGAACATAAATAGAAGAACCATGCACAAGATTCTTCTAGAGGAAGAGGTGACCAAAGAGGAAGAGGAAGAAGAAATTTTAGAGTCAGGGAGGGCAAACAGTTCTAAGGAGAAAAGTATGATCTTCATTGCATACTATAACACCACCCCCCCCCCAGGTCCACCCAAGAATCCAACCAGGTGGTAAAACATGTGATAAGAGAGGTTACTATAAATGATTTAATCTCCTCTGTCACCTTAAGGAAATGGAATTGACAAAACTCATCAAACAAACCCATCCACATCAGCAACTATACCTCGAGGAGACATGTCAGCCACTCAAACACCCTATCCCTGGGTCCCATTGATGTTTTAAGCCTCTTAACCCAAAGTTTCTCCCATGCTATAGGCAATACAATGACCAACAACTCAAATTCTCTCTCATAGGCCTCTGTGCCAACGATTGTGGACTTTTCTCAGCATACCTGTGCTAGAAACCCGAAGATTTGAGCCACTTTTCTAGCCCATAATCACGACCTCTTCTCAGAACTTGCTACAACCTTCAGAATCTGTCAGAAACATGATTACAATGCTGATAAATAAAAAATCAACCTCAGGACTAGGCCTGAGCATCCCCAACTGGGACTGACATTCTATCAAACACTTGGCATCAATGCAACTTACAGGTCTAGGATATAAGACAAAGCATAAATGACTGAAAGAATTTATGAAACATAACCACAAGGATCACCTCCTTCTCCATTGAAATATTATATCATTAATTAAGTCTTGCATCCATCCATTTAAAAATTACAAGTAAATACATGAAATAACCATGTCATGAACTAGTCACACAACCATGCCTATAATCATCATTAAACCATATAAATATTAGAGATATCACAACCATTAAATCCAGATATAAATAAGTACAGAATTAAGAGAACTTAGCTTTTATTAATCATAGGAAAATATGACTAGGTTTGGGACTTCCACATACCACCCTACCATAGACATGGTTCAACCAAATCTCTCTTTCATCCAGTCACCCCCATGCCATATTCCAACCATGAATGTGTGATCTCATAGAATAACCAATCCATAACAACCAAGGGAATCCAGAGGTTAAACCACCTCCACCCTCACTGAACTGTGATCACACCAAAACCAGTGCTCTTATCATAGCTAAACCGAACTTGGAATTCCATCTGGAATCCATCCCTATCCTTGAGGAATTTTCCGTCTCCTTGTCTCTCATAATTTACCGCAATCCAAACCTAGATCACTAAGCCCTAAACCGAGACCAATCTCTTATAATTTACTGTAATCCAAACCTGGATCACTAGGTCATAAACCGAGACTCCTCCCTCAGGCTTTACCGTGTATCCCACCAAAACCAGTCAAGGGAACTCCTAGGCCTTTGGGAATGAACCTTGAGACCACCTCCACCTCGGATTCTGAAATCCATCAGGAAAACCAAAGCTAAAAACCAAAATAATCATCCCAACACCATGGCATCTAGGAAAAGGAAAGGCTAGGCTGAAAACCATTTTCATAACCCAACAAAACTATGCCACTGACAACAAGAGAACCATACACCAATATGCAAAGTCATGCATGTCCAAACCAACTAGGAAATCACACATGCAAAAGGTTATCTACAAGTATTCCTACTGAAGGTGCTTGATCCTTCTCTTCTTCCTTCCTTTTGCTTGTCTTTCCTTCCTTGATCCAAAGCTAGAGTGATCCAAGAAAAATCTAAGTGACCAAGAGTGAGAGAGAGAGGGAATAATGATAGAGCTCCAAAATTGAACTGACCAAGCCTAACACTGACTAAGAAACTTTCCAACTGATCCTCAGAAGCCCTTTTATCAATGAGGCCACTATTGTCTTCATTTTCCATTATTTTCCTTCCATTTCCTCCTTACATACAACCTGCGACCTTTTACCTTCCTTTTCTCCTATTTTCCTTTATTCATAAATAAATGTGCCAAAAAAGCTTTTTTCCTTTTAATGTCTTTGACTTTTCCTTTGCTAATTTCCTTAGCCAAAAACACACATCCAGTGATGCCCACTAGGGTATCTTTTCCCAACATTCAACCTAGAATACATGTCCCTTACTTTTGGTCTTATTTTTCCTTTATTTAATTTTATTACACGAACTTTTCACCAAGGCTATTACAGAACCCTCCCCCTTGGGGAACACTGTCCATGGTGTTAAACCGCACCAAGACCTCAGCAAGACCACTGAAAAACAAACATACTACCCATGGAGATTTATAACTTCGCGTTATGCAGTATTTATAATGAAAGAACTTCTCAAAAGATAACATCATGAAAATATAACAACCATACCACTTACTAGAGCTTTATAATTACAATAACCACATATACACATATGCACATTTGCTAAACCAACAAATAAAAGGATACGGTGTTTGTATCTGTCAACAAGGGAGTCCAGAGGCTTAAGCCTCCACCTTAAATGTAATAATAGGATTCACCTCCTTCCTAGGAAGCCTAGAATCCACTACCATATTCAAAGCTTCATCCAATGTCCTGCGCTATAATCCTGTGGCACTTTCTCTCTCAGTGAACAATTACCATCTCATTATTATAGGGAGCACTCCCAATGTGTATATGATTCCATCTGGAAATCCTAATGACCAAAACCAATATATCCGCGACCTTCCATTCTCTGATACATAGTCCCTCAGGAAATCTGGTCACTCCCTTCCATGCAATCACTCACCTTCGAAGTTCTCGACATCCCCTATCTCGACCAACCCATCCATTGGCATGGCTTCCTCTCATCGAATGATAAAAAACCAAGGAATATACCTTCCTCAAAACAATCATAACTGTCATAGCATGCTCATGGCAATCAATGGGAACTATTGGGTACAAGCATCCCATAATGGCCCTACTCCTAAGGTACTCTACCAACATACTATTGCATGTTCCAATTTCTTTTTCTACTGCTGCCAATTCTTGCAGTCGATTTCAACCACCCAACTTGAATGTTCATGAATTCTTTTTCCAAGCACATGATTTCCATTAGATTCAAATAAATTGAAATGACCTCAAATCATACCTCATCGGTAGATCGTTAATAAGGTATACTTGAAATATTGTTTACTTCCTGTCACAACAAGTCAAACTAGAATCTTTGACCAAATCATTGTCTATAAACATATCACACCAGGTTAGCTCAAAGCACAACCATCATAGGTAAACATCGTAAATAAAATCTAACCATAATAAACCAAAATCATAGATCACATGTAATCATCATAGACTGGAATCATATATCACATGCATAATAAAATTGAAATAAAATGTTGATACTTATCCTTTCATCAATGCTTAGCTTCTAGCTCTGTATTTATTCAGTATGCACTCTGGATCGGTTTCCACACCAGAAAAACACCTAGTGCCTTATCCTCAACCATGTGCACATCCACATAGTGTGAATCAAACACATACAACTACACAATTCATACAACACCATGCAATACATGCATCTACACCAGTAGCATATGTACCACATGTACACATTACCACCTATACACTACTGCCACCTGCACAACGTGTGCACATCATAACATGTACAATGCACCACTATACCACGTGTACATAATACCACATGTACACAGTACCACATGCACAACATGTACACGACACCGTATATACATAACACCACATGCACGACATGTACACAACACCACCTGCGCACAATGCCACTTGTAAAACATGTACACAACACCACTTGTACAATCATGCACACAACACCATATGTACATAACGCCACATGTACAACATGCATGCAACACCACCTGTACATAGCACTACATATCCAACATGTACATAACATCATCTATACACAAGATCGCATATTCAACATCTACATGACACAATATATACCTAGCACTACATATGCAATATCCGCACAACACTACATGCATATAACATAAAATATGCAACATGTGCACAACAATAGTACCACACATCCAAAACCACATTGTCTTTACCAAGCAACCTTTCTTCCAGTGCCTTATACATGCTTGTCCTAGCATGTCACAGACCACACTACTTTCATTTCGCTATTGTATCCCTCAGTATCCCTATCCATAACATAAGAATAGGCATAATACAAGCATAAAATATAAATTCATATTCACATGATATTGACCTCATATATTTGTCATGACTACTCTTCCCACTTGATTCCTCATAGCCAAGAACCTCTTCCTTCCATTTTCCTCCGTAAGCAATCATTCTTCCATAAGGACGATTCTTGATGACCCTATCAAACAGTGACATAGATACATGGATACATGCACATATATACATAAACATTAGCATAAAACAATCATGGTCCCGTCATATAATGATATACATACATACATACATGTATACATATAAACATCAACATAATCATGGTCACAACAAAATTGCCAGATAGTGTAAGCTCTAGGTTAGAAAACTTCCTTATTTGTGCACAACATGCACAACATTGAGAACAATAGTTCCCAACATAGCCAAGGAATCTGACACCTCAAATCCATTTACTTTACCTTTTCTAGTTACCTTCACATGTATGTATTGCCACCGTCCATCTACCACTATGGAACAACCAGTCCAACTGGCTGCCATAGATATGCACTAAGATTCATAGTCTTACATGACCTGTGGGGTACCACACAACTTTCCCTGAGCTCTACCAACTTTTCCTCTTCCCCAAACCAATTCCTCAGACTCGAAACATAAAAGGAAATACTAAGAAACAACCAAGAAGAAAAGAATCAAAACTAAAAAGAACACGACACCTCAATAAAGTGGCATAGCTATGCACTAGACACATGAAAAATCACAAATCAAGTGCAATAATCACAAAATACCAAAAGAGAAAGACTAATAACAGGCACCATGACTCAACCCCAGTGTTCCCAAGGAAAACTCAACCTGAGCCTTCTTCAATATTCACATAAATCTCTTTTTCCATGCAATTCCCTACATTATACTGCCATGAACACATAATGCTAGTGCATAAAAAAACATAACCATACACCAATGACCTTATCTTGTTGTGCCATGCACATTGCTTGTAACTAAGCACATCCACACTGATGAGCACTAGTATTGCAGCAAGAATGTTGCAACTCCTGGAGCTACCAACTTTACTTTATCAACCTAGGGTTCGTACAAACTTGGAGGTGATAGTGCTGTATACACAAGTAAAAGTGATCGTTCTGACTTTTGTCACTGTTCAACTGGCAAGAGACCACTAGGGTTTGCAAGCCAGACTTCTATGGATTCAGAAGAAGCTTGTTTCCTTGATGAAAGAAAGAGAAATCTACTCTAAGAGAGTGTTGATCTATTGCAATACTGAAAGAGACTGAAATTCAATGCTAGGGCACTTCATTTCCTAATTAACTGCTAAGAGTTATGCTTTGCAATGATGCTAAATTAACATGAACAAAATGCTACTATCCTAAGCATGTAAGCTAAGAACATCAAACACAAATGCTATGCATGTAAAGGACTCTAAGAAATATGTTTTGTATTTTTATGCTTTTCATGAAAAGTCAAGTGTGCAAACTAATCTTTATTGGTGATGTGGCAGGCGGTTTAGGGGTGCTAATGGATGGCTGAAAGGTTCAGGATATGGATGGAAGGTTTGGGGGACCCTTGGGTGACCTTGGGAGGCTTCCTAGAGGTTTTCCTTCAATTCAGCCTCAAAATAGGCCACTATAGGAAAACCTACAAGATGTACTAGAAACCTACAGGATTCCCTGCATTTCTATAGGATGCAACCGTGAGCAAACCAATGGGTGTTGGAGGTGATGTAAAGCTTAGGTAAGGTGGTTGATGGGTGGAATGGAGTGAGAAGAGGCATAGGATCACTCAGAACCCAAGACCAAGTTTAGGATATGGTTGGATTCTCTCAAAATGCTTAAGGAGATTTCTATGTAAAATGATGAAATTCGTGAAGGTGTTGATGAAAACGAGGAATGCCTATGGGTGAATGAAGTTGGAAGGTGGTTTCTTGCTATGAGATCTCGGTATATTTCTAAAGTTCCTACTCTACATCAAACATGTGTAATTTCCAAAAATTCATGTAAACAAGAAGAATTCTCATGAACTAGAAAAGCAAAATTTAATGAACTAAATGTCTACCTTATGCATGAAAAAATTGCTGAATAAAATGGAGTCATGGATGAGATCTACTGCAAGAATGAAGATAGAAGAGATGACAATGAAATCCTACTTTTCAAAACTGATCAAATGCTATCTTAAGTACAACGAATTCTAAATATCATGAAGAAAATTGAAATATGTCTTTTTGGGCTGCATAAGGGTCTTTTCCTCAAATCATGATCCCCAAAGGAAGAAGTGAGGCCAAGATGCCTACTGACAGCTTTGTGGAGCCTCTTTTATCCCTTCCAATCTGCTACTGAAGTAAGGCACAAATGGAAGCAAACTAATAAACAGTTAATCAAATATACACTACTTGCAATGAGATACTTCTAACAATAGTTTAACCATGAATCTATGAAACAAAGCTAAGCATAAGGATACAAGAAGATGAGTATTTGCTGCTAGGGTTGGGCCCTAACCCAAGAGCTTTATTCCTCAGAGTAAACTCAGTATTGAATCAAGAACAAACTCAATCTTATTGCCAAAACAAAAGATTACATCAAAAAGTCTTACACAATTCTGGAGCTCGAAATAGCTAGAGTTTTACAACAAAAATTCAAATCCTAATGAGGCTCTAGGACTCTCAACTTATACAACTAAAGTCTCCAACGACTTCCTTAAATTTAGGGAGGCTTGGCTCCCAGACTCGAGATGAACTACTCTTTGTCTATCACTTTCTCGACTTCCTTCTAATTTTCATGGCTTGGCTTCTTGCACTCCAAGTTGGTGGGATTAATGAAGGAATATTCGAAGGGGGAAGGAGTATATGAGGAGGATTTACCTCCTACAATCTCTCTCCCTTGTCCCTTTCAAGTTTCAAATCTTAGTCTTTGCCAAAATTCCTTATTTTCTCTTCCAAACTTGCATTCAAAGCATATTAGTCCACTAGGAATAATATCTCACTTTAACTCATCTCATTAAACAAAATATAATCAAAACATGTAATAAGTTGTGAGAAAAGTTGGTTTGACTAGGCTAGGAGGTGAATTAAGGCCCATATAATTACCCAATGATGAGGCTCATCATCACCCTGCTATTGAAAGTGTTGCTCATCCTCTCAGAAACTCAATCAATATCCATGTCCTTCATAGCTCTAGTGGCCTCCTTGACATCCCACGCCTCTGCTGTGGTTTCCTATTCTTGTTCATAGAAACTTGCTTTCTTTTCTACCACCTCCCACTACCTCGTTTCTTCTTCTTCCTTCCTTCCTTCTAGCATTCCTAAGAGAAGTGGTGGATTGAGTTTCAAGCCAATCCAATTGACTTTAAGACTTTGCATGGATTGCTTGTACATGGGTGTCCTATTTAGTGCTTCTCTAATTCTTTGAGGAGAGTGGTACTCTCTTGTCTTTAAACCGTATGTCAATGTGTTCCATCTCCTAAGGAAAGCATGTGTGTTGTCATCCCCTAAAAACCTGAACATGTCCTCAAAATGTGAAATTTCTTGCTCTTTCGTAGCAAGATACCTGGGTGCAAGCTGAGGATCATTTGCAATTAAATTACATGTGCTGATGAGAACCATTGGATTGGGTTTCTTAGCTTTGATCATAAGGGGCTATGTTTGTTCTTTTGTCAATATCTTCTTCATTTCTGTAGCCCTTACTTCCTTATGGTTCATCCATGATGCCAAAGCCATCAACTATAAATCTCCTAGCTCGGCATTAGGGTCCCATACATTCATGTATGATAAGGCCATGTTATGCAAATAAAACTCAGACATCTTGGCCCTGTCTTCCAATGTACTTTGATCACAAATACCAATGAACTGTCTATAATCCTGAAATGGCATAGTGCCTCTCTGTGCTAGGGTCTTGATATGGAACTAAAGCCACTATTATTTGAGGTATAGGGTGTAGGATTTAGGTATCCTACACTGGATTGCTTCCAAAGAGAGACTGACCATACATGCCAATTGGTTCTCGCTTTCTTGCAGTTGTCCTTTCAACCATGCATTTTCTGTCTCTAACTGATTTCTCATTATGGCCTCTCTATCTCTCAAGCTACTTAACTCTTTTCCCATCTCCTTGATCTTCTCCTCCATGTGACCAATGTCTTCAACCCCCTAGGATTTTTCAATCTACATCCATCGATGAGTTTTGGCTCTCTCCTTCTCAAGCTCAAAGAATAGTGGAATAGAAAATTTTTGTGGAATGACCCTGCCCCCTTCAATAAATCTATAGTAAGAGTCAAGGTTAGGCTGGGGGCTAGGTTCCTTTAACTCTGGGTCCTCTTATTTAGTTTCTTTGTAGGATTCCCTCCTTATCCAATTTTTTATTTTCCTGTAGGTTTAACAGAGTATCCTATAGGATGTGTCAGCTTCCTGTAGGTCCTGTAGTGTATCCTGTAGGATTTCTTTTGCTTTGGATGAGGTGGATCTAGTTATAGGCCTTCTCACATAGGTAATAGGAGATTTAGGAGGAGGAATTTTCTCCTTCTATTTAGGTGAGTCCTTAATCACAATGGGAATTTTGGTTGGTGTTTGGGGTTTCCTCTGCCTTATCCTTGTGCTTTTCCTTGTCCTGAAATATAAGGGGGTCTACCTCTATCTTTTTCCTTTCTGTCTTATAGGGGTGCTAAGAGTAGTGAAGGAAGTTGTTGCTTCTCTCTTAGTGGCCTCTGGAGATTCCCTAGGTGACTCCTCCTTGTCTTATGCCTCCTCTTTTTCATTTCCCTTTTCCTCTATGTTTTTCCTCTCTTCTTCTCCTTCTAGCTACTAATCTTGTTTATCAGTCTCTTCTTTATCATCTTCCTCTATTTCCTCAACCTTTTCCTTCTCTTTCTCCTCTTCTTCCTCCTCATCTGTCTCATCTTCATCCCTCTCTACTTCTTCTCCCTCTATTTCAGTTTCTTCCTCATCCTTTTCACTGATAGTAGGACTGATGTCATATGTGAGGGCTTTGATATCCTCCTCTGTCTACATGTCTTTGAAAAATTCCCATTAGATAGGAATTCTAACGTTGTGGAGGGCATCTTCTATGATGGTTCTAATTAACCCATGGTGGTCTAACTATTGATGATTTCCCTCCTACACTTTTATGCTTGTGTCTATCAGTGATTGCAGAAGGAAGTATGGTATGTTGAGCTTGTGGTGAGGAGGTGTTTTTGCTCCAAACCTCAATTCTTTAAGAAGTCTAAAGTGATACCCATAAACCACACTGTACCTACCCTCACATGAGATGTATTTGATAAGGTGGTAGCTCACCTCATTCAAGGGGTATGGTAGGCTTTCTCTCCTTACTCATTTTTTTTCCTCAATGGGCTCTTCTCCCTCTAAAAAGAACTTATTCTTGGAAATCTAGCTATCTCCCTTGTCTTCCTTCCTCCAAGGCACTCTTAGGGGAAGTGTGGTAATTCTTCTTATGCGTTCAGGGGTGAGATCTATGCAGAGGCCTCTCACCACAACAGCGGAATGAATTATGGTCAGTGGGATGAGGGAGAGAGAAGAATCTCAGGCCACTTCATCATCATACCCTCTTTATTTTTCAAAATACCCCATCCAATTATGTCTTGTGAAGATTTCTAACACCTGAGGGTCTTGGTGGATTCTCATAGTATTAATCGGCTCCCTTATATTGAACCGCCCTGTCATTTTGTTGATGAATTTGGGAGGATATGAGATGGTTGACACAATTTTTTTGAATGCATATGTAAATAACTGAAAGAACTATGGAGATAATTCCTTTACACAGCTGCCAAATTCACTCTCCACTAGGGGATTTTTTGTTCAATTCTCTTTGAAAAATGGAAGGAATTATAGAGCCTACCTCTTCATAGTATTTGATGTAGCCAACCCCCATGTTTTCCCCTTTGAAACTCCTCTCGGCCAATCCTATATACTGTCTATCTGTATCCTGTAGGTTTCTAGTGCTATCCTATAGAATTTCTTGTGCAATACTGTAGGAAGTCCTGCGCAGGAGACAGATGGAATTTTCCTCTTTTGTAGGTTGCTTGGGTATGAGAGTGATTTTTGCAAGAGTGAGCCTTGAAGAAATGAATGCATGAGTACATAGGGATCAACAAATATTTGTTCTTATGGCTGAGTTATGAGAGGTGGTGTGCTGGCAGCAGAGATATGTTTTCTATTTTTGGACTGTTGGTCCCCACTACCACCTCATCATTTCCATGACCCTTAATAAGCTTGCTGGGCTTTAGTTCTATGTTGAATTCGATAAGATTTGCAATCCATTTAGCCCTTCTTCCATCAACATCTGGTTGCGTCAGGACATCCTTTACTGAAGCAGAGGGCACATATGCAATTACCTTGGAGTGCAGAATGTAGATTCAGAAAGCTTTTAAAGATTTGATAAGAGCATAAGCTTGATTTTCGATAATATCATACCTTAATTCAGCATCCCTTAAGGTTTTGCTAAAAAATGCCACTGGATGCTCTGAATCCTCATCATCTTTCTGCAATAAGACTACTGCAAGGGTGTCACCGGAAGCAAAGGAGAAGATATGGAACTCCTTGCTATAGTCCGGGCTGATCAAAGTGGGAGCTTCCATAATAGCTCTTTTGATGGCTTCAAAAGATCTTCTTGCTGCATCAGTCCATTTGATCTCTGATCCCTTTTTCAGCATAGAGGTGATGTGTTTGACCAATTCTACAAAATTAGGAATAAACCTCCTTACAAAATTTATTTTTCCCAGAAAGGATTGGATGTCCTTTTTTGATCTTGGGACAGACAAGGTATATATTGCTTTCACTCTCTTTGGCTCAATCTTGACACCTGCAGCAGAAAAAATGTGTCTTAGAAGCTTGCCCTCTTCTAAAGCAAATTGTGACTTCTTAGGATTCACTGATATCCCAAACCTTCTGCACTTCAAAAACACTTTCTTCAAATGCTGCAAATGATCTTGATGGATGCTAGAGTATACTGTTATATCATCCAGGTAGACAAGGACAAACTTATCCTTCTCTCCTACAAACGCTATATCCATGGCTCTCTGAAAGGTGGCCCCAAAATTCATCAGTCCAAAAGGAATCTTGGAGTACATAAAAGTGCCCCAAGGAGTGGTGAAAGCAATCTTTTCTTGGTCATCTGGATGTACAACAACTTGGTTATACCCTGAAAATCCATCCAGGAACGACATAACTTTAGCTCCTAAGACCATCTGTAGCAAATGTTCCATCTTGGGCAAGGGATAGTTGTCTTTCTTAGAGCATTTGTTCAGGTTCCTGAAATCAACACACAACCTTATTTCTCCATTTTTCTTCCTCACCACTACCAAGTTGGCTACCCACTTTGAATATCTCAGAGGAACTATGATTTTGGTAGCCAACAACTTCTTGATTTATTTTTCAATCAGAGGGAGGAGCAAAGGATTTATGGGTCTCAGCTTCTACTTGAAAGGAATGGTGTCTTTCTCCAATGCGATCTTATGCTGAATGATAGTTTTGTCATAAGTTTTAAGGTCACTGTATTCCCAGGCAAAGACATCAGAAAATTGCTTCATTAAGGTGCAATACTCAGAACTTTGGGCAGCAGACAAATGGGTGGACAGATTTATATACTTTGGATGATCTGGACTCCCTATGTTATGCCTATGGACTGCAAACTGATTTTTTTTTGGGAAATATTATGAGGCACGTCATTATGGCCAAGCAGCTTCTCCAGAGGCACTATCCCTTTAGGTATATGATTGCTAGGCAACTGTACAATACTGTCTTGGCCAATTCTATTCCTTACCTGGGATTGGGAACATTCCTCCAAGGTTTCGTTCTCATGATCAATTTTCATTTCAGAGAATTCATCAATGACTTGCAAAAACCTATTTACTTCATCATCATCCTCAAAGATTTTCTAGTGCTGGACATTATCAGGCAAGGATGGTCTAGATTTTATCTGGACTTCATAAGCCAATCTAGGGGACATGGGAGGGATGAAAATACTAGCATACACAACAAGGGAATCAACAAGTTGATTTTTTACTCTAGGAATATATGAGATACAAAAGCTATCAAAAGAGTCTTTGAGTCTCCATACCTCATCTCTGTATGCTTTCATCCTTGGGTGCCTTGCTTGGAATGTTTTGTTCACTTGTTGAATGATGAGATCAACATCTTCAAACACCTTTATGTCTCTGATTCCCATGTCTCTGGCAGCGTTTAAGCCCAATATCAGAGCCTTGTACTCTATTGTATTGTTGGTGACTTGAAAAGTCAGCTTAAAAGACAGATGTGTGCTTTCTTGTTTTGGAGACACCAACACCACTCCTACTCCTGGAGTTTCCTTTGAAAATGTTCCATCAAAGAACATATCCCAAGCCTATGTCCCTTCATCTTCCATGGCCTAGCATACTGGTTTCTTGAGCTGCACCAAGGCCCTTTGGGATTCTTCAATTTGGAGAATACATGCTCCAAAATCAGTGTCCACAGTGTAAATGGGATGATTAGTGGGATTCCTCTCATCATTGATGATATAGGCTAGTTGGGCTTCCCTGCATAGTCTTCTGCTTTCTCCTCCAAAATCTGGGACGGTGGAATAAGACAGGTCATTTTGCAATGTCCCACCCAACCTCTTAATCCACCTCTGGAAAGTAGCATACCAAACTTAGGGGGAACATCTACTACCACAATATCCATCATCATGCTTTTCATGGGCAGCTGAGTTAGGGTGATGGCTAAGTCTTTGATTAACCCTAGACATTTCATCTTCCTCGAATCAAAGGAGAACAAGTCATGATAAGGTCTAGTAATATCAAGGCCTAACTCTTCCATGACAGCTTTGGGCATCAGATTATGGCTGGCACCTGTGTCCAACAGACAGTTGTAGAGGATTTTGTCATGAATGGTCAAAGAGACATAAAATGATGGGGAGCTACTATTAGAGGATTTAGTCATTGGGCTAAGCACAACTGCAAGTTTGTCATCTTGTAAATTCACATAGTCATTGGAGGCTCAAGTGGCTTTCAGCTCAAGGGCATCAAGGATGGGCTTCTTAAAGACCTCACTCTTCACAAGTTCTATCAGAGGTACAGATATTTTTAACTTTTGGACTTCTGATTCAAAGCTGAAAGGGGAAGGAGACTTATCAGGGCCTCTTACCTCTTGAGCTGGTGCTTTCAGGATGGTGGGATCAACTGTCGGTCACTTCTACTTGTTGATATGCTGCTCTGTGTGGACAATAGCTCTTTGGGCAAGATTCTCTTTGACATTACTCATTCTTCACCTCAGGTTATATCTCTGTTGGTATTTAGTCTGCAGAACAACTTCTCTATCCCACTCTTGACAGGTCTGGTCCCTGAGTAATGACTCCTCGTAGGCAGCTAATGTAAAAAAGGCAACACTGCCCTTGTCTTCCATGCAGTGAATCTCATCTTCTTCATCAAACTACTCCTCGTCAATGACTACGTTCTAGAAAGGAGTCTTAATCCTTTGTTCTTCACTGGCCTCTTTGGCCCTCTGAATGATCTGCAATTGTTAATTTTCTCTTCTGTATGGATTTGGATTTCTAGGAGCAAATGTATTAGGAAGCCTTTCTTTCCCAGAACTCTGCTCAACCTTCAACTTGGAGATTTCAGTAGCCAGTGACTCTATCATTTTAGTCATTTTGTCTATTTTGGGTTCTGAAGATGAAGAGGAAGAGGAAGACTCACCTATCTGCCTCCTTCTATCAGTATGTCCCTTGAGTTTTCTATAGCCATGATATTGGATTCCACCTCCAAGGCTGCATCCTGCATTTCAGCTAGAGAAGCACATCTTCTCTCTCTTAATAGCAGGCAGAAACCAGAATCAAAGGAATTGGCATTGGTGAGTTTGGAAAAGGTGGAGGTAGGCTTCACTTCAGCTGGTATCTTGCTATACATACAATTGAATCTTTTATTAAAATCAGACAATGACTCCCCATTTTCCCTTTTCAGGTTGCCAAACTCAGTATGGTGGTATAGCAGGTCTTTCTTATCTCCCCAATGCTTTAAAAACACATCATCTAATGCTTCAATGTCTACTAGAGACCTAGGGGTCAGCTCTCTAAACCACTTTCTAGCCTCTCCATCAAGGCTTTGGACAAATAATCTTATCCACATATCATCTTCACTAATATCTAGGTTATCAGCATAGCTATATAAAGACTTAAGGTGTTCTTCAGCTGTTACTCCCTCTATCCCAGTGAACTTAGGCATGTATTTATGATATTCTCCTGTAGGCATGTCATTCAAAGGAATAGGCAGGACCAGGGGTCCATACCTAGCAGCTATGATTCTTTCAATTTTGGTGGGTGCTTATGGACTTGCCATGGCTGGGGTGGATGGAAGGGTGCTAGTAGTTTGAATGATAGAAAGATAAGAAATGAATGACAGGGCTGAAGGAAACTAATGGACTGGAAGGGAGGTTTCCTTTGGGCTGAGATCCAAAGGAGGCCCTAAAGAAATGGGAGCTTTATGATTCTCTGAAAATATTTCTTCACTGCTAGTACTAGAGGCTATATTTTCAACATGTAGATGCTCTGTTACAAGCCTTTCTGGCAGAGATACATAAGATTGTTTAGGCTTACTTGATCCTAATGCTCCCTTTTGTGATGTCTTTCTCTGCTTGAAAATCTTCTCAGGGTTAGGTACTGGGTCAGCTGATGATTTATGAGGATTTCTTTGAGTATGTCTCAAAAACTGAGCCAGAACTGTGATGTGGAGTCGCCAAGAGGTTCGGCCTCCAGTAGAGTTGCCAGATAGATGATTACAACCAAAAATATATCCAGACTTTGTCTATCATCAAAGTTGGATCTGTGTTGTTCTCCGAGGGAAGCTGAGCTTCAATCTCCTCTCCTCGACAATGGCACCAATTATGTTAAGATTCCAAGAAACTCTCCTAGGTTGTAGCTCGGAGAATACTAACCACAGTTTAGATATTAGGTGAAAATGGAGAATACTAACCACACCAGAAGATACACAAGACCATGTGATGGACGGCTACAACTAGTACAGAAACCTGCAAATCTAATCTATTAATGCAAAGACAGGATGACAACTCTCCTGCATTAGATAGAAAGAAACCTGAGTAACCTATTTAGCGATGCATTCAACATTCTAACACAGAGATAAGATGACAATTATCTAGTGTTAAACATTAAGATATCAAGAACACCGCACATCAGGCACAAGCTTAGAACAGAAGAAAATGGATAGTGAGAAATTAACAACAAAAGAAGCTTGTATTACTGAAAATGAAGATGAGACGCTGCAAGCGACAAAGGGTCTACAGTCTCCAGAAGTTGAACCTTACATCCAATGCCAACCCTGATTACATGTTTCTTTTAGATATTTATAAGTTTACATTACAATGGCACCTGGCCGTTTAGGTATGGAGGGGTCTTAATTGACCACCAACTGCATTTAATTTCCTGATGGATTCTTTGAATGAGGTTGCTTGCTTCACTGTGTAAATCTGATCTGTACAACTATTGTGTTGTCCTTTAGGTGATTGGAATGCTTGCAGCAGTGAAGTCCATGACTGATAAAGTTATATTATAGAGCCATGCTATGTCCTTTTCTCCCTTTGGCCATGCTTTCTGTTTAATGTGGTTGTTGGGGATCCGACTATTATCATTCAAGTAGAGCTGGTCTTCTCCTTCCTTGGGCAATAGAATGCACATAGGACATAGGGTGCATGGGTAGGTGGACAGTTGGGATGAGTGAGAGAGATGACCGTTGGATCGGGGAGATGAATGGTGGGGATGGCTCGGTGAAGGCTATCGGCCGAAGTGGCAGTGGGGTGTGTCAGGGCCATTGGATCTTCAGTGGACAGATCAGATGATCATCGGGTGATGAAGCTACACAGGCATTAACGGGTGAGGGTGGCTTACTTGGGTAGTAACAATTTTCATAACATCGCTTTCGGGCGCTAAGTGGTAATTGCTCGGGGCAGTGCGATTCCACACAATGAATGACACGTAGCAATAGATGAGAGAGAAAAACCACCCTCATCATGCGCTATCGTTCGATCTAGTTGTCCGCGCGATATGTGCGAAGGCTGTCAGATCTCGATGGAGATGATCTGACGGTGGAAAGTGGTCAAGCGGGTCGCCTTTATCGAGCGCGATGTGAGCCGTTGGATTGGCAGGGGTTGATCAATGGTGGGGATGTAGCACGATGGGTTATGAGCACGTAAGGCATATGGATAAGGTTTTATGTTAGTTTAGCTTTGCGCTTAGGGCTGAGGCCAAAGGGAATTTTGTCCGATTTGGAAGGTTCGTTTAGGAAATGGGGAAGGTTAAAGGAAAGAGGGGAGAGGGAAGAAAGGGAAAAGTGACCAATGTAAGCCCCTTTTGGGACACAACCAAACATACCAAGCTTCTCTCTGTCATTAGAAAGTCAGCACTACATAACAGAGCTAACAGTTAGATTCAGTTAATTAAAGAAGATGCAAATAAACAATATTTATGGTTGAAAATATCAGAGAATGAGAATCACATATGAATTGCAGCATGTTGTTTTGCCCCTCAAGTCTCAAAAACTTATAAAAATAAGGGGCTAGACAGCAAGGATCTGTATGCAGCTTTAGAACAAGATATTGTCCTGTATTCTCAGTAGGGAGAAGTTCTTTTAGTGGGAGATTTCAATGCTAGAACAACAAATAATCAAGCTAGCATTCTTTGTTGCAAAGAGGATAACAATCCTATTTGGCTCACTGAAGAGGAGAATTGCCAATGGGTGAGGTGTTCAAAAGATGACAAAGTTAGCAATCATTTTGGAGAGTAGTTGCCTACACTGTGTGGGGTTTCAACTTAATTATTTGCAATGGTCTAGATAGATGGAAAATATCTGGGAACTTCACTTGTAACACATACAGTGGGACAATTTTCGTTGACTATGTGATATGTTCACAAAGCTTGATAGAAAAGATAGATGAAGTTAATATTGGAGAGCATATTTGGGACTTAAAATCAGACCATAACCCAATTTATATAAGGTTATCATGGTTAGAAGAAAGGCAACATAGGAGGAAAACCCAATGCTCTCGACAATCACTATCAAGGGGCAAAATTCTTCTAACACAATAAAATTGTACTATCTTCAAGACAATGTTAGAGAGATTAATTCAGAAGGAGAAAACTAGTCTCAAAATTTTCAACAGTCACGAGTTAACAACTATAATTCAAAGTGTACTTGAGAAGTGCAAAAGAGAAAAAAATAGGAAATCAGAATCAAATTGTTTTCCTGTAAATGCTTGGTTTGATGAGGAATGCAAAATGGTAAGGAGAACCTTGAAAAAGGTAGGAAAGGAGAATATGAATGTAAAGTTATATAAAAAGATACTAAAAAGGAAAAAAGATGAGTTCATGCAAACAATGAGAGAAGACTAAGGAAGAAGAAAATTGAAAATAATATTACAACCAATCAATGGTTTGAATATGTAAGGCAACTCTATGAGAAAGAATCTGAGGTGGAGCCCCCCTAGGATCAACACAACTTCAAAGCTCTTCACGTTACAAGAGGTGGAGAATGGAATTAAGAAGTTGAAAACAGGAAAGGAAAAGGACTTGGTTGAACTTAAAGCGGAGTATCTAAAATGGGGAATGAACACTCTTGCACCGCACATCATGGAAATATTCAACAACATCATTCAGCAAGGATTCCCAAGAGACTGGACAACTAGCCTCACAATACCCCTTTTTAAAAGTGGAGACATTAATAATCCATCCAACTATAAAACAATTATGATTAATCCTTTGTTTATGAAGCTTTTTTACAACATGGTAGAAAACATAATTAGTAAGTGGGCAAAAGTAAAAGAAAAGAGGGCAAGAGGACAAGCGATTTTTGGGTTGAAGCATTCTACAGTGGATCATGGTATCATGTTGAGACACATTGTTGAAAAGGTTTGGGAGGACAAAGAAGAAGTATTTTGCTACTTTGCTGAATTCAAAAATGCATTTGACATAGTCCCTATAGATAAGTTGTGGCGTAGAATGGAAGAACTTGAAATTCCTGTGCATTATAGAGCCATTGTCCATAGACTTTCTGAAGAAGTGAAAGTCAAAATTAGAACCTTAGTAGGTATTTCAGAAAGCTTTAGAAGTGACATTGGAGTCAAGCAAGGTTTCCCTTTAGCCCCTACTCTTTTTGGTTTATATATTTATAAATTGGAAGAGTGACTAAATATGCAAGGTGGAGGAGGTGTTCAGTTGGGGGAGTTTGTGATAAAACTTCTTTTATATGTTGATGATATTGTATTGATTTCTAAATTGGCCCATGGATTGAAAATGCACTTATATTCCATTGAGCATTTTTTAGAGCAATGGGGATGCAAGTTAATACTAGCAAGACCAAAATAGTGATTTTCTCTAATAAAAGTAAATAGATGAATTGAGGCTTCTGTGATTCAATAAAGATTATTAATCTTAACTTTTACCTTAACAAACTAATATATATATATATTATATAATATTATATATATATATTATATATATTAATTTAATAAATGAGCACCGTTTTAAACTTAACCCATAAATTAAATTAATTTATTTTTATCCTACAACCTAGTATTATATTTAAATTAATTTTATATATATATATTTAATAATTTAGTATATGATTAGAACATCATTTTTATAAACTAACCATTAGGCTATTTTAATTTATGTATAATTTACCTAATTGAAATTATTTCCATAAAAGAGAATTAATAAATAATAAGTATTTCAATACCATTTGATTTAGTTTATATTAACAACCTAAAGTTAGTATTTTAATAAATAAATAATTTATTGTTGATACTATTCACTTATTTATTTAGTTTTACCTAATTTTACTTATTTCCATAAATGAAATAATATATTAACAATATTAATATTAAAAATAAAAATAAAAATAATATTAAAATAATAATAATATTTTTGACCTGGGTCCTTCAGTCAAAATTAGCCGTTATTCAAATTTAGCTGTTGGAGTCTCTGCTCAGACTATTTAACATGCTTTGCTGGATCTGTGTCTTCAACTTGTCCTGATGATGAACCACACTAGTTGGTTCGAAACACGTCGACAAATGTCTGTCTACATGTGATTTATGCCGAAGTTATTTTTTCAACTATTATGGATCACAGAAGCCTCAATTCAATTAAGATGTTCTCTATTCTAAAATGAAAAAAATGTTAGAATTTTCAAATGAGAGTTGTGTACCTGGTATGAGAGTTTTGAGAGTGAACATTAGAATCTAATTTCACTAGATTTGTTGTAATAATTTTGTGTTTGTTTTCATGATGCAACTGGAATTTGAGCATCATTGGTGGAAGATTAACAAAAAACAAAGTTCTTGACTCCTTGTTATGTTATATGTCAATCCTTTGGTTTCTGATGTGTTAAGTGGCTAATTGAAAAATGGTTCTCGTGGGAAAACAAAATTCAAAAGAGAATTACAGTAGTGGAAAGGGCCAAGAAGTCTTGACAGAGATCCATGAGTTGGTAGAAATAATACTTGTTCATTGCCATATCCACCTCATAATCTCAAGCGCATTCTAAAATGTTTCACTTGCAAAATGACGAGATGGAACAAACTTTTAATATGGCAATTGTTGTGAATTTTTACAAAAAAATTTTCGAGTCCCGGGACATTAATACCCCAACTATTTCATAAAATGCCTTGTTTCTTTTTTCCCGAGATTGTTATAGCCTGGACGACATAGACTGTTATGCGAGATTGTTATGTGGGACCTTCCTCCACGTGTCCTCCCTCTCCAATCACATTAATCCTGCACTCCTATCTTCCACATCATCCTGGGACATACTTCCCAGGAGGTTTCCAAAGTTGTTTAATTAAAAAAGATGGGATTTTATCGTTGGGGTGATGTAGTCATCTACTACAACATTTTTGGTGGGTCTGCTCCTTTTACGCATCACCTCTTTCAGTTATGTTTCTACTACTTTCTTTCTATATTCCACGTCACCCCAAAACAAATGTACCCCAAAGGTTTTCAAAGGTGTCTTACTTGTTTTTGTCATGGATATCTATAACCGTGATAACATAAACACGACGTGAGCCTATAATCCCTCTTGTCCAGTGCCAATGTTATGGTAATATTATAATTTATGCTGATTTGGTTCTTCCATAGTTTTGGTTATATATATTGCTCCATTCCAATATTGAAAAGTCCCCCACATTATTTATGCTTCACACAGAAGCTCGAGTAAACTTCATATATATTAAAAAAACCCGCTACATAGGTTGGGATTTCAAGATTGTTTAAGTGGGTTTTAAAGAAAGTTTTGGGGGGATGATATTTAGTCAAAGAGCTACCGTACGAGGTACACAAATCAAATTAGGATTTTTAAGCAAGGGTATCAATAACTAAAATACAAAGCAACGTTCTCTTTGGCAAAATTTTATTGTTTTCATTTTTAACATCTTTATTTAAAGCTCAAATTTGAAAATTTTGATGACCTTATTAAGGGCTGATATCTCAAACATTAAACCATTTCTTTTCTGGTAAGTATTTTTCATAGGCTTGATGCTTGCTTTAGCCTTTAGGTTCAATAAATCCGATGATCATAGGCATATGTGAAATTTGATAAAGATGCAACTTCTTCATGCTTTTCATCCTCGATTAGGAGAAGAAGTTACTTCTTTAAATATTTAGCTTTGGAGACTGTCAAGGCTTTCAAGGTAAACTATAAGGAGATTCTTTAAGGTAAAATTCGTATGTTTATTTTTATCTAGTAATTTTCATTTGGATTTTACTTTTTGGCTTTATTTAGTATTTACTATTATGATCTTTGGTTTTGTAGGTGAAGGTTTGATTTTGCTGGAAAAATAGATTAGAAATCATTTAGTTTACTTTGCATGCTTTCTAGTTAAGCGAAGTAGTTGTGATGACGCTCAAGTTGACAACGAGTTACATCAGTGAGTCTCTACACCTTTATCCTATTTTCAGTTATCATCTCATATGTTTTGTTTTCAAGACTTATTGTAAACCTAATCTTTAATAAATAATCATTAGGAATTTCAATTAAGGCTTAACTTTGAAGCAATACATTTGCAAGGAAAAGGACATCTGATGCGTCTTTACCTTTACTCATATAACAACTTCCTATATTTAGGATTTCCTTCTAAATATTATAAAAAGAAAAAAAATAAGAAGCCTAATTATTAAAACCGTATGAGACATAACTAATCACTCAACTTAAATGAGAATGAACATATTAAATCATTATTGTTTCTCTTTATGTTGAGATTTGTTTTCTCCTCTTTCCTTGTTTGAGTTGTCATATTTTCATGGTGTCTGTTTTTCTCCACTTTCCTATTTATTTTCTTCCTCTCCTAGGTAGTTTGCATTATTCCTCTTTTAGTTTTGGTATTTCTAAGAGTTGTATAGTCTTACGTTTGTAGAGGTTTTATTTCACTGTTTTCATGTAGATTGGGTTTTGTGATATTTTCGAAATTAATATGGGGGAATATTTTCTTACCAACAACAAAATGGAGGCTATGGGTAATCTTTACTCTATCATTTGAATATGATTTTATTTAACTAAATGTTAGTTGTGCCAAGTTTTCACTTTTCTTTCACATCAACAATTATCCATGGGGAACATTAAGGTATAAATCAAGTACTATAGTTCATCTACATAAAGGAAAGCATTTTCTCTAGTCTTTGCTTTGAATCCCTCCCACACCCCTCCATAATTAAATCATCTACTTTGATAGATAAAGATAATACTAATGGGGTCAAACTTAACTAGTATCAAATTTATTTATTTAATTAGAAAACCCCTTGTATGACCCTACTCTCTTCACCCAATTAAAAACAATTCTCTAAATATGCTAATCAAAAGGGTGGAACATAAGAGAGTTAAAATCACATATGTGTGGGAAGTAAAATTAAACTGACCAGAGCTATAGACGCTTAATGGAAGTGAGGCCATGCTTGTATGGTACCGAGACACCTTCATCGAGGCTATGGCACCTGTGGGCAATGATGCAATGTTGGGAAAGTTTATGTTCATTAGATGGATGCTAATCCTAAAAACCTCCTAGATATATTTTCTATCCAATAATAAAGAGATGATTAAAAAATAATAATTATTCCATATATTTTGTTTCATTGTTTAAGAATTGAGCATTCAAGTACTTTCACTTTCAAGAGATTATCTTACTTTGATTCATCCTATGTGGGACCTTAGGAAATTGGGTAATATGTGAGAATAATTTGGAAGCTTTTATTTTGATTTTTGATAAATTTAGCCATATTATTTTAAAGATTACTATTTCGTCTTCATGTTTGGCCAATTGTTAAGACCTCAACCACCACCCTTATTTTTTTTGAAATTATGGGGCCCTCTATGTAAATTTTGCTAATATTGCTTTTGAGATGCTTTAAGTTTGTTAAATTTGGGTGATTTTCTCTCTTCTTTGATTTTCGTTTTGAAAGTTTTATTGCTTTTGTTTTGTTGCCAGTTTTCAAACAATTCAAATTTCGCTTGATACTGTCGTATGGTTTGAAAGTTATGATTGGCAAAAAGTCGGTCATTTTTACTGCTTTGGTATTAAATATGTAAATATGTTTCTATAATATTTAAAATATGTAATATGTTTTCTATAATATTTATACACGCATAAGTTAAATTAATATATGTAAATAAAATTAACTAATTAATTTGTTAATTAATTAATTTATTGTAAATTCATTAATTTAATTTAATGAATTGTTTAATTTAGTTAATAAGTTATTTTAAATCGAATTAATAATTATAAAATATAATTTAGATTAATTATTATTAATAAATAAATAAATAAATAATATATTATATTATATATATATATTATATATATATATAGTATATAATATAATATATTAATTTTTTTAATAATTGTAAAATAATTTTGATTTAATTAATTAAATTAAATTGTATATCACAAAAATGAAAAAATATATTATAAATATAATATATATAATATATATATATTTAATAATATTTACATTAAGCCCCATCCAAGTCGAGCACATATGACATCACCCCCGACGATAAAATCTTAGAGATTTCATATGGTGCTCCATAAAAAATTTGAGATTTTATCATTGGGGTGACGTGAAGCACTTCACATATATCATATAAAGAAGCACAAAATGTGTCATATAAGAAAGCCTCCAATCATATATTAAAGGGGGCTGCATTTCGTTTTGATCAAATCATAGTGGAGAGAGGGTCCCACTCTCCACCCACGTGGGCTCCCTCCTCCACTTCCCTCCATCCACTTCACGTGCCTCAATCCTCCATACCATAACATGCTTCACTTCACATATATCATATAAAGAGGCACAAAATGTGTCATATAAGGAAGCCTCCAATCATATATTAAAGGGGGCTGCATTTCATTTTGATCAAATCATGGTGGAGAGGGGGTCCCACTCTCCACCCACGTGGCCCCTCCTCCACTTCCCTCCATCCACTTCACGTGCCTCAATCCTCCATACGATAACATTAACGTGCACCCCCTTTTATATATAGATATATATTATTTATTATTATTATTATTTTTAAATAATTTTTTTAATTTATTAAAATAAAAAATTAAATCGTAAGTGAATTTCACCATACTTCAAATTGTTTTGGAACTCGAACTTTAGAGAGCACTATTTCAAGATCTACTTCACCAAATTAGGCATATGAGGGCTCGTTAGAAAAATATTTTAGAGGAGAAGAATCTAGCATTGGTTATTTGACTAAATATGACCATTTACTTCCCATAAAAATCAGCAGAAATCAAGGTTGCAAATTTGCAACCAATAAAGAATTTTTGAGTTTGTTTTGGGAGAAATATCATTTGCTAGGAAGATTTGTTGCCAGCAATTCATTTTCAGATTGTTCATTTTCCAATGATATGCCAACAAAAATCTATTGAAAATATGAATTTTATTTTTATTAATTTATTAAATTGAATTTTAATCTATTTGTTTATTGTCCACAATTTTGAATTATTAGGTTTTGTGTGCAAATTTGATATGTTTTTTAATTATTTTTTTGCAATTATTTTGTAGAGGTTGTTGGAGAAAATATTGACCTGGAGCTTATGAGGAATGGGATTGGAAAAACATAGAGGAAATGAATATTTCTTCAACCTTCAAAGAAACTAAATATCTTCACTTAGCTGTCATGTAAACATAATTCCTTTTTTGGGATTTGATTTGTAAATTATAAATATAAGATTTGAAGAAGAGTTGATGGTTGCAATTATATGAAAAAATAGGCATCTTGCACTACTGTAGGAGACTAATTTTGTAGAAAATTGACTACTTTTTGGGCCAATGAATGGATAATTCTTTATTGTAACCAATTCTTGTGCAATATTGCCAAATTTTGGAGATTTAATAAAGAGATTATTCAGTCCTTGTTCAATTTTTGTTTTTATGGGGATGATTTCCTTTTCAAGCACTATTGTATGAATTTATATATTTCATGCTTATTTAAAGCACTGTGAAGCTAAATTGCAGGGTTGAGCAGAGATGGATTTGGGGCAGATTGTAGTATTTGGGAAGGCTTTTATGCATTAAGCTACTAGCTTTCTATCATATTAATGTTATATTCATTTTTCTATTAATCTTGTCACTCTATTTGGACTATCCCTGTATTTTTGACATGATCCTTTGGGCCCTTAAATAACTCTTTATCAAATAATTATTTGTGCATATTTGAATAAGTGGCAGGTCTTGGGAATGATTTCCTTGGCTTGTTAACTCTATTTTATTCTAAATTCAAGCTAGTTCATTTTTTATTGTCTTTCCCTTGATTGGGATGAGATATATATCTTTTTTTGATGAAGATAGATTTAGTTGTTTAGAGAGTTTTCGGCGAAATCACATAAACCATCTTTTGTCGACGCGTTTCGAAAAAAATCTCTAAACATTGTTATGGATCACAGAAGTCTAAATTCCTTAATAGATTTAGTTTTTTTTTTTTTTTTTTTTTTTTTTTTTTTTTTTTTTTTTTTTTTTTAATTAGACTGCATTTACATTTTCAATTTTGTAGAGGTCTCCTTTTGTAGGAGAAATCTCATTGGTGGCTTGGCCGAGCCCTTATGTAAGCTTAAGGATTTCTTTCTTACAAGCATGCCACAAGGGGATAAGTTTGATGCCTCTTCTTCTTGATAATAATTAGATATATCAAAAATCAACATGGAGAGTAAGGGGTAACTTGAACCAATTCAACCAGTCGAAATCACCATCCCAAATGGAAAAGGCCCTAACTGGGGCCCTAGCCGGGCAATATCCCCAATGTTGATTATGGTCAATTTGGCCATCAACATGTAGCTACCACTGACTGTGTACTTCTTCCTCCCTTCTTCCTCTCTTGACACTATGAAGCATAGTGTCCTGTCATATGACATTCAAAACACTTGACCTTAGTCAATTCCTTCTTTAGCTGCGAGGATGACACCTTACTGCTGCTCAAACCTTTTCCTTTTTTGACAAGAGCCATGTCCTTGTCACCTTCCTGCTTGTTGGCCTTGGACTTTGTGTGTACCCTCATCTCCTCCTGGATGTAATCATCACATGGCTTCTCAAATGAGGGTTGGATCACTCGAGCACATATTCATTTGATGAATGGATCCCAAGTCTATAGGAAACCATTCAATGCCACATTTACTAACTTTGTGTCATCTACCTTTTCCACAAATGTTGCAAGCTAATCATATATGTGAATGATCTTCATTAGATAACTTGTCACCGTGTTAGATCTAGTAATGTGCATAGACTAAAACATGTTCCTCAACACTATTTTCCTGTTAACAATCTTACTCAAGTATAACCCCACCAAAGTATCAAATATATCCTTTGTTGACTTCTTCTTAGATAAGCGAGGGATAAAATGGTCCTTCAATGCATGCAAGAGTACCATTTGTTCCTTTATCGTCCTTTTAGATAGGGCTACCTTATCCTTTCCATTTGTTGACTCCAGGATCACCTTCTCAACAATCTCACAAAGATAAATTTCCTTGAGATGCAAACCGACCTTAGAATTCCAAGGCAAGAAATTTGAAACTCCATCTAGCTTGTCTTCATACTGAAACCCACTACAGTCATCTTCACTAGATCTCAACTAAAAAAATTGTTGTTGTTGTAACTCCTATATAGATTGCACAGTTTATGCTTGAATCCCAATCTTGAGTGAAAGATACTCCTCGAGTCTATTCTATTGCATATGACCCTCCAATATATGACCACCCTCTTGAGATCTAATTTAAGCTTAGTCACCTCTACCTCTTTCGCTTGATTTTTGTCACCTGTTGGTTGGGTATGTGATTTTACCTTTAGTCTTGTCTCCTTGTTGGTGGTCTAATATTCACGTGCTAATTATGAGAATCCATAATCACTAGCTGCATCAGCTACAATGTCTCTATCAAAAACCCCCTGACATTGTGCAGGCTATGTCCTTCACTCAGTCCCAACAACTCCTTGGATGGTGCTCCCTACATTTGCAGCCTTGCAATATGTCTACTAGCTATTGGCCCACCCACAATGTCTTTACTGGCTGAGCTACTGCACAACCACTTCCTCAACTATTTCCTATGGTCCAACTATTGTTGTCGATCCTACTACCTAGTATGTCACCTTGACACCTTCATAGGTCCTTGTGATATGTGTTAAATATTTCTGTGTGTAGCCCTGTTTTGCAGCGATTCTTTTGAATGACCACTACACTTATTCTCCTGCGAGATCCCTTTTTATTCCAAACGGTGGCTATACCCTTGTGTCACGACGATGATGACTGCCACAAAATCCTCCTAACCATGCTTGTAACCTTACAAATTGCGCTTGTTAATCTTGCTGTTAGTAGGTCTGGCCCTGCAACCTATTTTTCGTGGTGCCTCTTCTTGAAGATGTTATTCATTTGTAATATGGTCAACCTGGGTGGTAGGTTTTATAACCCACGAATTTTAGTCACCCATGGATGGTCCCTTATCATCACACTTTTTTCAATTTAAAACTTTAGTCTCTCTCTTTATTTATTTTTAACCTCATTTCCATATAATTTTTATTTTCATTTTTATTTTTGTGAGGCCATCATATAGTGTATGAGCTTCATACATCCAAAAAATAAATAAATTTGCACCTCATACAATTATGGTCAAACTTGGCCTTGATGATGGCTATATGAATTTAGCGCCTTCATGTCAAATTATTTGAGTTTTTGCTCTGATATCATGTTGAATCCTCAACCTAACACTCAACAATTAGTTCACAGTAGATTATTTATATATCTACCAAATAAAATCACAATTAGGTTGTTAACATGATTATTTAATGGAAGCACAATTTGACAACCAATCTCAATCATATGTGACACATATACATTATGTCAAATCAATAATTCTCCATTAACTTAATAATCTGAATCTATTTGGGATCCAATCCTGGGATAATGTCCCGACTAAGGACAAGACATTTACAACATACCTTGGATTTTATGCAACTGATTAGGCTCTAGGCCTGTCCTTGATATGCTTTGCTGATATGGATCTCCAATGTTGTACCCGTGCACCTTCCTTGAACCAGACATAATCAAGTATCTCAGCCTCACTTGAGAAAATATTTCCACTCCTCACCTAAGAAAATCTCTTCTCAATATGTTGTGCACTATATGGTGTGTACTTCTCCCCCCCTTAGCCTTACTTTTATACATTTTCATTGAGCTAAATACCTAACCCTAATCTTCAAAGTGATGAATGACCAAGATTAGATCTCGCCTCACTTGATATCAATGATTAATATTAAATCATAATCACTAAAGTAAATACTTTTAATTTTCCTAACTTTCTTTAGCTCAACAACCAACATAATTAATTATGTGCTTTTCCTAAGTTAGAATTAGGCTAATTTACAATATCAACTTACTCAATACTTGAGTGAGTGTCCTAGGAAGACTTTGGGTGACTTCTGCACAGTTAAACACTTAGTCCTATGAATAATTACTTTCCTAAGCTACAAATGTTAACAATATCTACTCTTGCTCCTTATGGAATTCAAATATTCTCCTAGTTTATACTCCCCTATTTATGGTTTCCCTTGTCTCTTGACGCAACTCATGATTTGGCCTTTCCCTTGCAGGTCATTCATAAGTTACTTGTACATTACTCTTAACATTTTCTCAACTAAGAATTGAATGACTTGTTTTCAAACTAAAGTATTTGGTGCATTGAATTAATGAGTTAGTTTTAAGACATGATGAGGAGCACGGGATAAATTTCATATAGTTTCTTATAAACTAGTTCGATTACCTTCTAATTCGTGAGATTATTTTTCATATTATCATAAGGTTGTGCATATAGATATTGTAGGAGGATTTGTTTTTGCAAATTTATTTGTATATGTGTGCTAGGATTTGGACATCATGCTCCAGACAATTGTAGAGGTTTGATTCAAAAGAAATGATTCTCCTTTTGCAACATTTACACATAAAAAAATGGACACATAAGAAGTTGGAGATGACATCTTATAAATGGTTTAAGCAAGAAGTTAATAAGGCAAAATATATATAAGTTATGAAATTATTATATATATAACTATTATTCTTATTCTTAATTCTTAGTTGATAAAATGAATAGATGTTCCTTCCCTTGAATGCACACTTTGCGATTTATGTTTCTCCCATCCATTTATTTCTCATACACACGATAATGAGCACAACATTGGATTCAATAGTAAATTTTATTTGATGCCTTAGCTGGTGAAGCAGGTGATTTAATTAATTCCAAAGGGATTAAAATATGTACCCACACAACATCTCTGGAGGATACCAACACATTTAAAATTTGAGAAAATGCCAAGCCAATTATTCCCTTCTTGTGCCCCATAAGTTTCCATTTCATTTTTAATCCAACTCATTAAGAAACATTCTAGCAACAATAATAAAGAAAAACAAACTAGACAATTAAGAGGAAAATCATAAATCCACAACACCCATCAATTTGACAATTGCAAATTTGAATTGTGGCATTTTCCATATGTTGACACGAGTCTTATGTACCCTATTCAACAAGGTAGAAACAACCTAAACCAAAGCTCGTTAATAGCGCTATTTGGCGTGGTCATCCTCGATGGGTTTGAAGGCTCCATTAGCCTTTAGATTCCTCCTCCCATGAAGAAAAATGCCAAGGAAAAACTAATCCTAACCTACACTAACTATATATGTACCTAAACTAATGTTATTTCCCTAAAAATACAAGTTAATAAACTAGATAAAATATACAAGTTAATAACGAATAAATATGATGAAACTAAAATGCTAATTGTACAAATAAGATATGAGTTAAAGAAAATAATATACATGAATTAAATGACAGTTAACAATATCAAAAAATATAAAAATAACTATAATACATTGAAATAAAAACTAAAACATAAATGTAACTGGTATGAAATAATAAAAATATAATTATCTATAGAAAGAATAAAAATCGAATTACTAATTTTAATTTATATATGAAATTATAAATTAAAATTAAAACTAAGAAAGATAATCCTTAATTTGAGTCGTAAAAGACATATAGATGCTACAATGAAAACCTCTTATATTTTGAATAGATGCAGATCAAAAAGTACTTATTCTAATGATTAACATCAAGAATGAATGCAAGGTAAAATAACTAATGCAATCTAGTTCTAATTACTCGACTGAGATGTAGAGGATTACCGTAATAATTTCATAAAATAAACATTCATTCAATTACTTGCTTATGAATAAAATCAATAAGCAAATAATAGAAATGAATATATAAGCACGTAAATTTCTACAACAAATCAATTCAATTTGTATAATGAAGGAACATAATTTGAGTTCTAAATTACTAGGATAAAACCACTTAAACCTAGACTAGATGTATGCCTAGATTAATAATTAGCCTCAGGACACAAGTCACTGGAGAATATATTTATTGAATAAAAATAAATATGAATTGAATTAATATAAGACAAAAAAACAATGTGATGATTTGTTAGCTTTTTACAGAATAAAACCATACAAACAGTAATCACTGTCTGGTGTATTCTAAGGAATCAAATCACACAGAAGGAAAAAGGTCATCAATAATAACAACTATGGAACAATTTAAGATACAATAAGTAATTAACTTGATAAAACCAATCCTTAATACTCAAAGTGTAATTCAAAAATATCCACAGTCACTTACAAATTTTAAAACATTTCTTCTCTAGAGTCTCCCATAAAATACTACATGTATCCCTATTTTTCATTACGAAATACGAGGTTTATATAAGATTATTTTTATTGACTATGTCTAAAAATAAATTGCAAATACAAACCGTCTATTTACAAAATAATAAACATTTTTTGTTTGGCCTGTAGGCCACATCCCATTGAATAAAATAAAGTGAACATGATAACTAATAAGAATCCAAAATAGCTGGAGGTTACCCACAAACATCCATTCCGTGAAAGGTTAGAGAAATTTCAACTAGCATGGAGATCAATAACAAATTAAGAAAAGAAAATTACTATTCAACATAAGTAGGAAAGAGGGTTGTTACAAAATCTTTGATTCGTAACACCCTTTTAATTTTAGCAAAAAAAAAAAAAACAACATATCTTAACATCTCCCAAATATGGGACATAAACAACAAAAAAAACCTTTTTTTAAGCATCATTTGGATCATTAGGATCTAGGGAAATTATGACTTTGACCCATGATGAATTCACTACAATGTGCATGTAAGAAATCTGTTATTTGTTCACTGAGATGGTAGAATTTTGTTCTCGGTGAGTTTCCTTAGCTTGACAGGAAATCCTAAGTCTTTTTTTCTTTTCTGTCATAAGCTGATTAATTCAATGGTTCAGTCGCAGTACACTGAACAAGAACTACCAATGCTATTATAGATCTAACAAGGCTCAAGAATCATCTTTCCCATATTCACTGTTGATTTCAGGTGTATCATTTTTATTATAAAAAAACTAAGGTTTTCTCAAGTCTCAAACTTGGTCTTTTTAGGTGCAGGCTCTGAATTAGCTTCAAGATCAACATAGATTTCTTTAGTTGGAAAACTCATTTGCCTATTTCTCCTTAGCCTAGATATTTTTTTTTTCTCTTTGCTTAACCTTGACATTAGACTTGAGATTCTGCTTACACTGATTGTTTGTTTCTTGAGATGCAGGTTCTATATCAGTGTTGGTAACTGGATTCTTTAAACTTTCAACCCGTTTCTTAACCTTTGGTTTTAATTTAGTATGATGAAACAAAGTGTCCTTTACCTTGCTTCTAGTGACACGAACTAGTGGACGTTCAGGGATTCCACCTCTACAATTACTGAAGGAATCAAATTGTTGTTCAAGGGAAAAATGTCAGAAATATACACCTCATCAGAAAAAGCATCAGGTGGAGCCAAAATTGGAGAGGGAGGGTTAGATGGAGTCTCTAGTGTAACCTCATGTTGACCTGACTATAGGTTTTCCTGAAAACCATTTCGTAGGAGAAAAAATTCCCACTGTTGACTGACTTTAGATAAATGAAAATTGATCAAAATACATATAATACCATGGTGTAAGAGTGACTTATCATGTTTTTTATGGTTATAATGATAGGTTTTAGCCATCTTGGCTAAAATATTATGTAGGAAATAGGGTAAATTAAGATCACCACTGAGAAAAACCATCAACAATCGGTTGTGATATAAAAATACTGGGCATATCGACCCTTGCAAGTTATATAGAGGTATATGAAGTATACAATATCTCTCCATTTTGGTTTGAAGTAGTTCACATGCATACCTTTTACATAGCAACCCTTGTATTTGTTCTCCAGAAGCTTTTACCATGGGATGTTGTGAACAAGATAGTCCTTAGACCACTGTTCGCCTTTGGTGGGGAGGGAGGTAGCTTAAACTGTAGAACCAAAATCAAATTCCATTTCGATGTCGCCAAGCTTAACGCGATTTCCATTGAAAGTGGAAGTGAAGGCTTTGAAAATTCCATCGTTAAACAGTTGAAATTGCTGGATAAAATTCCACCAACCCACCTTCTTGAAAATCAACTGGTATTCATCATAAAATTTGACAAGATCGGATCCTATCAGTTCTGATCTGATTATGAGCACATGTATTTATAGAAATGAAATCTGAATTAGGGTCTAACTCGATAGACTTGAGAACATGTGTATAGAAGGTCACAATCTTGGCAGTTTGTAGAGAGACCAAAAAATATGCAGAGAGAAATGGAAACTAGAGAAAATGTTGGAATAAAAACCCAATAGAGAAATTCGAAAGATCACAATGCGTGGTTTCGAGAATGTATCTGAGATCAATCATGACTAGGGAATGTTTTAATATTTTGTAGGTCAAGTTGTGGCTTCAAGTTATGACACATACATGTGTCAAGAGGAGGGAGTGCCAAATAAGAAACACAACATCCAAAGAAAATAATACCATATCCATCTTGTACTGCTATATATCACTTGGGATCAGGGCAATCATTTTAATCATAGATGAAACATTACAAAATCACAAAAATATTGCAATAGCCGAAAAACAATATGAACATAGTTTCAACAAGAACCAAATGTCATATACAAATCATGACCAATGTATTAATACAATAAAACATGGAACAAAACATATATTCGCCGAATGGTTTGAAAACAACACAAAGGTCATATATAGGGTTTTGAAAATCATTTACCAAAACTATAATCTGACATGAAAATACAATATGCACTCATCATTATATATAACCAATATTTAAACCAAGTACACAAATAAATGTTGCTATACAATACCAAATATTTATATTGAAGATCAATGACAACTTAAGGAATGAAATTGCATCAAGCACAAGTTATATGGTCATTAGAAAATCAAGATAAGAAGACCAAGTACTAGTAAGGAGTACCAAATTTTGGTTAAGGTCACATAATTAAATTGACCATAGTCCACATGATATCCAAAATAAAAAATATTCCTCTTTATCAACCAAAAGAAAATAAAAATACAAGCAAAAAGAGAGGGGACCCATATAATTTGCAAAATGAGAAGGGAGTCTGTTATAGATCTGATAAAAAAATATAAGGTAATACAAATATACCCAAGAAATAACAAGATTTGAAGAGATAGAATTGCTTCTTTATTGATCAAACCCTTAAGGTAGGGCAACACCATACATTCACTCCTTAAGGAAGGAGAACACTTCACAAGCCATTTGCCTGTTCATACAATAAGCCTTGACATCCCTCAATGGGGAGTCTCTAGCCTCTATATAGGCCTCATACATACAATACCATGGGTCATTACCATGGTTCCCTCAATACCATCAATCTAATACCATGGGCTTATTACATTATTGCTAACTACTTGTGGTCACTTACATGATACAGGTTAACCACCTTATTTATTACTATGGCCCATCCCATTATTACATTATGCCCTTGGGTACCTCCCTTTGTACCCCATATTATCCCCCCTAGGTATACTACATTCCACCCCCCTTAACATGTTTCGTCCTCGAAACATGGGAAGAACACAAATAATAAGATCTACTCAAAAGAGTAGTCCACTAGTACCATGCACATGTATCTAGCCATCCAAAAGAAAGGTGAACTTTCGATCTAGCTGGTGCCTCGCTCACTTGAGATGGAAGTTGATCCTCATAGCTCTTCTGTGTTGATGTATAGTAGGTGGATTGTCGCCCCTCTCTATATTCCATGAGGGGGATGTTGTCCTTGTAGCTAATTTGTTGCCATCTTGTTGGTTGTTTTCTTACTGGGTGATGTGGATGGTGATATGTTGAAGTTGTCATGCGGAAAGAGTTATGTTTGCGGACAAACCTAACCTCCCTAGGAGTCTAAGCCTCTCTAGTGACAAACAAACCAAACAAGAGCAATCCTTCTCTAAATACACATTATTTTATGAGAGATCAAGTGTTTTCCGATCTTACCTTAGGTCCAAACGCTTGTTGTAGCAGTCCAGCCTTGCTGATCCAGATGAGCTCCTCCTTCACTTTAAGACCTGCATACACTAACAAAGCAAACGATTACATAACACCTGAATATTCATCATAAAACAAAGCATATCCATCACATAGACCAAGGAGTACATGAAATAATTCATTAACAACAAATCATTGAGAAGAATGGACTTATTTGTATTAAGGAAACAAAAAGGAACCATTACAACCTGAGCCTTGGTGTTGTGCAAGCTCCTCCCAGGGTCCAGCAAGAGATTTCCTCTACTTTGACAAGCTCACCCACTCCCACTATGGCAACAAGGAAGGATAGTGATCTCTCCTCACAAGTCAACAATGGAAGTCCTAATTCCAGCAGCATTTACCCTTTAGAATGTTCAGCTTTCAACCTCCCCTCCTTTGGCCCAAGGCCTGTATTTATAGTATTCTAGAGGAAGTTATTCAGTTCCAACATCAATGGGATACTCCCTCTTTGGATGGGGTAGCTCCTCTCTTGATGGGATAAGTTCCTCTATCATAGGGATGCATGAACCATCTGGAGGCGCTCAATACACGTCAAACACTCTTCTAGAAAGCTCTAGAAGTGACACAAGTAACTTTTTTAAGATGAAACTTGCGCCTTTTGACCTTTACAGGAGTACGCACCCATCCCTTGACTTATAGAGCGTACAAGTACGCAGGTACATGTGTTTGGAGTGCGTACACGCAGGCAAGGTAGAGAGAACCTGCGTACCCAGAGATAAACATGTTTTTTAACTGACTTTCTCTCTTTTTGAAGTTTGACATGAAGAGCAGAGGTATGAGGCTTGACAAGGAGGATAATATGACTATTGATGGAGCCATATTAACTGCAGATAGTCATGGTGACAAATTTCGGTGTAACAGATTGCCCCCTAAAGTGCGAAGCCTGTAATAGATAAGGGTTTTATATCATCTAGGAAGGGTGAAGTACTTTATCATTTCGAGGGTCATCTTGTGGAGAGCCCAGTCAGAACCTGCAATTTTTAACACAAAATACATGTATAAGATCATATCATCGCTGAGGTAGGCATTCCCATACTCAGATCAAAAACTTTAACTAACAGACTAACTACTTTGATACAGGAATGATTTCATAATACATCATAATTATAGACTCATGTAGACACAGTATGGGTGCAACCATATATTTATGATTGGTCTACAACATAATGAATACAAAACTCCTCGCAGCCTGGATGGTGGAAACTAGATCCAGGG
>APFE031633456.1:0-10970 GCA_000404065.3 Pinus taeda
TTATTCATTATTATGTGTGCTTCACGGATACCGGAGGTCAGTGGCCACTACGTCTACAGAAACTATCTGAGTGGATCCACACAAAGGATCACTTCTTGCTGGTTTATTAGCAAAGCTTAACTCAAGGGCATTGAGAAAAAATGACCCATGATCTCAAATTAGCAAGATGCTTTAATGACGGGAACTTGACCAATTGAACCAACCCTTGAGTTGTCTTGTCTTTTAATTAAAATGTGTTATGTTCACTAGTTTTTTTAAACAATAATCAAGAATTTAGTTAGGATGGGTTATGTCACTATTTTTTTTTTAATAATCAAGAGTTTCCATTATTTTAAAAGCATAGAGTGTATTAAAAGTACTGAGTGTGATTACAGCATAATTGTATATAGCATAGTAAGAACACATGAACATGGTCAAAATACATAACATTCAGAGACATTTTGCATTACCCATTTGGAGGCTGATCCTCCTTGCTGTTCTGGCTATATCCGGCAACATGCTTGCCTCATTCAGCCTCTGAATCATTTCTTCCAACTGAGATCTGATGTAACCCAATTCAACTTCCAATCTCTGAATCATTTCTTCCAATTGAGGTCTGGTGTAACCCAATTCATCTTCCAGTTGAGATTTGATGTAACCCAATTCATCTTCCAATTGAGATCTCATGTAACCCAATTCATCTTCCAATCTCTGAAATCTGAGCTGAGTGGTTAGGATGTTGTCCATGAGCATTGACATATCCTGGTGAACTGATATAGAAGTCTAGCCTCCAAATTTTGCCCGTGCCCTCTCTGTGACAGTTTTGGTGAAATCCAACGCAAGGAAAATTCCAGTCCTGGAGGGATGTCAAAAGGGGACCCATATTACAATTTACAACAGCTGATACAACACAACCCCCTGGGTTGAAGAGGAGTCCCTTCTCAGGGTTCTAATACTTCACAGAGCCAGAGCGCCCTGACCTAATACTGTGAACAGGGCCAGGATCAATCCCACTCCATTAGCTATTGCTGACTGTGCGTTAATTATTTATTTATTTATATATATATATTTTTATATATTTTATATATACATATTTCACATCAGATCCTTAATGTGTCAAAACTGGGCTGGAAAAGTCATGAAAATCCCTGCACCTTCCATAACCAAATTCTTTTTCCAGAACTTGGGTCCTATCCAAGGCATTAATGAATTCAATAATGAAAAAACTTAGTAGTGTGACTCCCCAGAGTCTCACTCAGAAGAAAGCCCCAGGATTCTGAAAGCCACTGCTGCAAATCCCTAAGGGATTTGTTATTGAATTTACAAATCAAGCTCCTTTCCTGGAAATAATCTACATCCTCTTGAACAAAAGCTAGATCCAGATTCCGAAGATACAACAGGGTTTGAGTGAGCTTGTTAACATAAATGAGGGCTTATCAGATGGCTTTGCAGCCATCAATCCATGAAAGGATGGGGCTGGGAGGGAGTGACCTGCAGAGGTCGATGCCACTATCTGATCACAACAGGAGAACTGAGTCCAACAAGCTGAACCAGCTGTGAGCATGATGGCGAGATTGCCTCAACAGGCCAAAATTCATTTACAAAATGATTTGCAATCGATGTAATGCTAGCAAGCAGAGCTGTGATCTGGGCTAAAAGAGAAACCCAAAAAACTACTGAGTTGCAGACAGAGTTGCAAGCATAAGGGGAAGGGAAGATCTGTAGATTGTCAAACTAGAGAGGGCTAGGATTTCCCAAATCCTATAAGTAGGGAGACTCTGGTAGCTAGTGAAAACTCTAGCTGTGCAGTGACACCACAGCTCCATCTAGTGAGCCCCATAAATTACATTTGGATTCTATATATATGTATATATGCACACTGTACATATATGCACATGAGATATGAAGAAAACATTCCACGCTTGTGAAGTTCCTCTTTAGAATCATCTCACAGTAAAAATGAATCAACGAACATGAAGAACATCCTTTGTGAAGTTGGCCAACGATGATTAAAATTAGCCTATAATGATGAAAAACACCTTATTAGCCTATAATGATAAAAAACACCTTTTGACTTCTTCCATCGTCGAGGCAAATTGTAGATTTGCATGATTTTTTGTGCTTAGGTTTTTTCTTTTTTCCCAACCAGTGGTATGCACTATTTATCCCAGCTGTATCGTTGCTTTGCCATGCCCTTAGACGATATATGGCTGAATCTGGGCCATATCGATATTGTATATGGGACTATACAAGGATATATCTATCTACTGAAGGCAAATTTCTGTGTTCCTATTTTTCATATTTTGTCTTTCAAAATACAGGATAATCTTGGCCTGATTCAACCAAGTATACTAAGTCTAGAGTTCATCGGTTCTCTGTGCGATTCAGCAGGAGATGAATCTTGACCGATAGTTGGCCGTTTTCACCTTATCGTCTATGGGCTAAGCACCTAAATAAGGCTATACACCTAGCAGAAGTCTAATTTGATGGTGTTGTGCATCACTTAATTTGTGCCTCTGCAGAGATGTTTGTTGAAGACAATATGCGATAAAAATGACCAAACCAATGGAATTTTTCCTATTTTTGAAAGTTGCCCACAAGTAACTGTTGAGTAAACTGCATCAATTAACTAAATTATATTACAAGGGTTTACAGCGACCAGATGATATATTGTACCCAAATGTATCAGCCTCTGGAAAGTGGTGTTGGTCTCTCCTTGAAATGTTCTAACTTTTCTGGGAGGCACAGGTAGGAAAATTCCTAAAAAGTGCTTTGGACTTTAATGTAAATAGAAGGCATTGCGTTTTAGATGGTCAATAGTTTATCAATTACAACAAATAACTCAGCGTTGTTCATTATTTCATGGATGTGTACTGTTCATTTTCTCTACTGTTCTGGCTTGTGAATCTCATGGTCCATGAGTCGCGTTTTCTTAATGTATTTTTGTCGTGAGATGCCACGAGATTCTTTTTCTGTCATGGCTACATGATTTGGAATGCGTTGATAGTAATTAATGTTGCTTATCCTTTGCTATTTTAAATATAGTCATGGTCGACTTTTGCTCGATATGTTCATGTCCGCAAATGCACATTAGATAAACACATTGAGGCTCGTGCGAGATTTGATTTGCATCTCTCGCTGACATGTAGCATTATGGTTGAGATTAAATGTTTTTGTAAGGACAAAGCCATGGATTATTTTTCTTACAGCCAGGGATTCACAAGACCTCTGTGTAAGACGCGCAGCGTGTCTAGAGCCGTTGGTAATGTGATCGGTAGTGCTGACAACTCCAATCATGGTACAACTGTCTCGAAGTTCAGCTTCAGAGAGTTTCCTGTAGCACATCCTCCGAGGCATGTTACATGTCTCATTCATAGAGAACTGCTTTACCTCTGGAAGATGTTGGGCCCACTGTCTGCTGCCAACATCTCCTGTAACCTAATTGCATACAAGGATAAAAACAGTACATTTAAATAATTTGTAGATGCCATTTGTGTGACGATAGTACCACTTATGTGCGATGCCTAGTTATTAGGCAACTTTGTTGCAAACTTATAAATCAAAGAAACTGTCTCAGTGGGTGGCTTTTGTGCAGGTTTATATGACATTCGAGGAACCTGACTCTGGAGTAACAATCATGAAGCTAAAACAAACAGATGTACCTGAAGAGGATCGGTATGTTCTGTACATACTTTTGAGCCGTTGGATAGATTTGATAACATTACACATGACTAGGGAAAAATAAATGCTGAATCCTGCCCGGAATCACAATTTATCCTGCCGAGAATTCTCACATCCATGGGGAACCAGGTCTTATACCTTGTCTGGGTCATCACAAGATGCTCCACTTCCAGGACCTAAAAACCTGCTCATCTAGATGCCGTCCGAAGAATGTTGTAAATAGGCACAGAATACTTTTGGCCATTTAGAATGAAAGCATTGGAAGGATATTCTTTTCCGAATGTTGTCCAATGCTGTTGATTTCTATACATTTTAGTTTTTAACTAGTTTTCCCTCTGTATCATGACAGGTATGGCAATGCCACTGTTGTCGAGAACACCGAGAGAGGTTGGAAAGAACTTATTTTCCATAAGATCCGAGCAGTATTTGGTTATGGAATGTAATGGCTCTCATGTTTCTTTCCCTCTCTATACAAGCCATCTTCGTTGGTGTAGTCTAGTCTGCCATACAAGTTTGGCAGATAGCATTCTTTTGTTGAAGGCATTGGCGGGTCTGTATATGTCAACAGTGTGTTGCAGTGCTCGTGCATCTATTTTTGAAATACCAAAATATTGAAGTTATAGTATGTATCAGCTGCCCTATAATGGGACAATTGTTTTAGGTCCCGATCAATTTCAATAGAAGGAATGTTGGTACTTATAATGATTGATGGCCTACTTCTTATGCTTCTGGTGGTTAGATTTGTTAAATCAAATTGTCCTTTAATGTAGCTTCTATTTAGAATATAGGTGTGGTTTACTGGACTCTGAAAACATTTTATTTAGTGGGAAGCTGTATCATGTGAATATGTAGAACATTGCACTTAACTGCTAGGAGCAATTTCCATATGGTATTCACATTAATTTCCATAGTATTCACATTATGTATCCAGGAGCAGTTTGGGATCCGAAGATAATCATCCCGACTGGTTATTTATTAACTGGATTTGTGTAGAGTCACATTTCAGTTACCGATGCTCGTTTGAAGCTTGTGAAATGACAAAATACAAACATTTGGCATCTCAAGTGTGTCGTACAAATTTATTTATGTTATTTATTTATTCAACTCTAGGTCACTGTTGTCCTAATATTCTATCGTTAAATAAGTCGAAACAAAATTTATATAAAATAAATTCTATATTAAAACATAAAATTAAATTTCTGGACATTGTATCAATAATATTTGGCATTCTAAGGGTGTCACTTGAATTTTTTCCATTTCAAGTCACTGTTGTTATAGTATTCTATCGGGAAACAAACATTGCATGGCAGTGTTTGCTGTTCTGGAAATTATGTTTCCAGAAAAATGCAAATTAATATATGAGGTGGAAAACTGCATTTTTCTTTCAATTTTACTAGTCAAACAAATGTATAGCTATAATGTATAAAGGCATTTTATTGTTCGTAGGCTAATGCTAATGATTTTCATTAATAAAAAAATGTTTACATATGATGCAACAGACCAAAATGGCATCATCAAAGACTTTGCCTCCTAACGCACACCTCAATACCATCCGAATCATCTTGGTATTACACATCTGGAAACTGAAACCCCAATCACAATAACTAATCAAAGATAGTTTTTACAATTTGACAATAAAGCCCATCAATGAGGCATTTCTAGACAAGATAGTAGAATTAAAATTTCTAAGACAGTAGAATTAAAATTTCTAAACAACACGTGATGCTAAAGACAAACGATGAAGCATAGAGACAACACACCATCCGCAAAATGAATCTTCATCGTACACATTCTCAAAACACACCATGACCAACTGAAATCGTGTGCCACCCTTGCAGAACGAAACATAACTAGGCAAAGACCTGGAGAGAGCTTGCACCTTACTTGTAAACCATTGATAACTATCATTTGAGGGATAACAAAATATAAAGAACCAACCAGGGACCATAGATAATCCAAAACACCACATAAACAATCCTTGTAAGAGACATGAATAAGGAGTAATCTGAGTTGACGACGGCCCACAAGTAGCCAAAACATATAAAGTTCCACCAACCATGAACACCGTGGAAGACTATCAGATTCAACCATGAAGAAAACTTCAAAAGTGACTGAAAAAGCTAGAGACGGAAATCCATATAACCCAAAATTTTCAAACTGCAAATATGAGCTCCTAGTTTGAAGAAAGCACAGGGAAATCAACAATGTTATGTTATGAACGACTAGGATGATCAACCAAAGGATCAGTAAGACCTTCAGATTTAGAGTTAGAAATAATGTAGCTTTCCACACAGTGTGAACGCGCATCAATATCATCCAAATAAAAATAGATATTTCAAGTCATGCACTTGATATTCTCTTGGCAAAGAGTGAATGCAAGAAATGCAATGGTCTTTTTCTTAAATTTCTAGGATCTGAAAGACATTGAAAGCCATTACCTCCTACTTTTGAGTCAGAGAAATAGGGACGTTGACAAATTCCTTCTCTTCCAGCTGTTGAATTTCCTGGCGAACTTGAGGGACACAATCAAAATATGATGCAATGGACTCGCAAGTAAACAGAGGATGATAGACTCCAAAAGAGTTTGCTCCACCTCTATGACTAGCCATGTGTTGTCGTGGAGGCATAATGATTGGAATGAGAGGATAAAGACCACAAATTGAAATAGAGCTAGAAATAATGTAGCTTTCCACACGGTGTAAACGTGCATTAATATCATCCCCACAAAAATAGATATTTCTAATCATGCGCTTGATATTCTCTTGGCAAAGAGTGAATGCAAGAAATACAATCTCCTTAAATTTCTAGGATATGAAAAGACATTGAAAGTGACTGTTTCCCACTTTTTGAGTCAGAGAAATAGGGACGTAGGAAAATTCCTTCTCTTCTAGTTGTTGAATTTCTTGGCGAACTTCAGGAGGGACACAATCAAAATATGATGCAATGGACTCCTAAGCAAACAGATGACGACAAACTCCAAAAGAGCTTGCTCCTTCTCTACAACTAGCCATGTGTTGTCGTGGAGGCATAGCGATTGGAAGGATAGGACAGACCACAAATTGATGAAACCCAACACCCATTGAACAATGTAGATGCTTAACAATTGAGTTCTGAGGACTTGTGAGGAACAAAAGACAATCATCACCCTATCGCCAACAATTTGAAATACATGGGAGCAGGGATTAGACAAAAAAAAACCCCACTAGGCACCACAAAGATAGATTCCCAGCAAACACAAACCACTAGGTCTGAGACAATAATCTTGTGAAGCCCCTCCAAAAATCCCAAAAACAAAGACCACTGGGATTGAGATAAAACAACACTAATACGACACAAAGATAGAAATTTCAGATAAATTGAAGAAACCCCATTTCCTCCATGAAACTAAGCAAAAGGGATAAGAAACCCCATTTCCTCCATAAAACTAAGCAAAAGGGATTAAAACCAAGAAAGGAACAAAGAGCCCAAGTTCGATATAAACTCCACTGAAACAAAGGATAGCAGCCCATATTACAACCAAGTTAAGAAATTCCTAGAATACCAACCTACATTAACCAAAATAGAGTAGGATTAAGAAATACTTGCGAATTTGGGGTCTTAGAGGACTGAATTTGGAAGGACAACAAACAATTCAAAAGACCACTTGATGAGGAGTGTAGAAAAATATCAAAGAATATGTGCTCAACATTAACATGAGTATACTTGTAATCACAAACCAAAAATGAATGCCTCCACCCAAACTATACATAATCCCTACTACCAATAATAGGTTTAAAATCATTAACCAGGACTGAACGCCTCCGCCTTGACTCCAAACAATATTTCAATATGGTGCAAGAGCAATGAAACAACATAAAATTTTTTAGCCAAAAGATGCCATAAAAACTTAACCAAAGATCACAACAATTGATGGGGGTGAAGGTATACCCTCATCACCACTAGACCGCACGACACGCTGTGGACACCCTCTACCATCTACCATGCATTTATAGCGAGTTGATGTCATTGAGTATTGATATAAAACTAGTGCCACATCATAACCAAATCAAGCGAAGTGTAATGCTGCATGTTTTCCAAACAATGACATCAAAACATTGATCGCAACCCCATCAGAGAATGTATAAAGACACTTTAATAAGTCATATAAGTGATGTTATTTATTTCTTATTATTATTATTTCAATTTCAATGTGACTAGTATCTAGCTGAGCTTCATCAAAATACTTGATGGACATGGTTTATTTAAATGTGTTTAAATGTTGAGAGATACAATATTGATTAAAAGTATGTGGTAACAATTAATTGTTTGTTGTTTAAGATTATATTGGTGCATCGTTGAATTTAACCATTTTATTATTTTCTTGTCTATATTTAACAATGTTGACAATGTTCTTAGGGGAATTTGAAATAAAGCTTTGTTGCTGGTCTAAAATCATATCATTCATTGAATAATATGACAAGGCATAATGTTATATAATAAATAATTATTTGAAATATTGTAGCATTAGGTTTCAAATTAAAATGAAGATATAATTAGTTGGATGTAGGTGTATTTGAGTGTTGGGATTTTTACTGTTAAGTGCTGATAAATACTCATCTTCCATGCTTCCAATGTTTAATTAAAATTGGATCATACCTCTAGAGGTATAGTAACATCCCCCAAATAAAGAGATTAATGTGTGATGCACCTAATTAATTATTTATAACAAATCAATTTGAATGATGAAACCATGTTAAGTGCTAATAAATACTCATCTTCCATACTTCCATTGTTTAATTAAAATTGGATCATACCTCTAAGAAACACAACAACATCCCTCGATAAAAAATATCAATGTGTGATGCACCTAATTAATTATTTATAACAAATCAATTTGAATGATCAAACCATAAAAACAGATTGAACATAAATCTTCTACAAGTGGAGTCATTCATCACAAATAAATCAAGCTTTGCATACATGACATATTGACAATTCCAAAGTGCATTGTCTTAGTTATTCAAATGTTTTATTGGAAAAGATATATAACCAAAATTCTAAAAGTAGTTGAAATATTTAGTTGGTAGATGTATATAATAATTTTTTTAAAACAAAACACTGCAATTGGACGGAATAAAATCTTCAGATGAACCATATAGTTATAGTTTTGACTTTGGAAACTAAATTTATTACACATGGATATTGTGGATATGGATTCTTATGGAAATGATCAAAACCAAATGTTGGCAATGAAAATGTTTATATTGACCCAATCATATAATGTGAATAGTTTTGATTCAAGAATATTAGAAATTGCATTGGCAACTTCTGATAATTAATTTAATATACAATGGCACTTTGAAGTTAAAATGCAAGCAATAACTTAGGTAAAAATAGAAATTTTGAAATGCACCATAATAATAATGAGTTGAAGTAGCTGCAGTTTTGAAAATGAGTTTTAGTAGTCCTTGTTGAGTTGAGAGACTCTTTCTATAGCCTAGTATGAGGGTGATGTGTAATCTCTTCGGTGCTCAATGTAGAGTTGACATGTGTCACTTTTAAAAGAAAAATAAAACATTTTTTAAATTAAAAAATACTGTCCATTATAATTGAATTAAAAATTAAATATACATATTTGATTGGTTTTACTTGAAAATATTATAAAACATAGTTTCACTCTAACTCTACTTGTTTTTATTGATTGTTGATATTACAACCTAGAGATATCCCCGGAATATTTCACTCTCACTATTAGTTATAAATAAAATATTTCCATTTCCATATGAAATAACATAATTTATATCAACCTTTAAAATTCCTTTAAATAGTTAAAATAAAAAACAAATAAAAATGATATTATTTATTTTCATATTTTAATTGGATCTGTAAATAAACCATTTTAATATCCATGTTAACTAATTTATTTTAATATCAATGTTAGAAAAAAAAAACAAAAAACATTTATGTCTATTTGTTAACTGCCATAAAATATTTCAATGTGCAAAGAGAAGTAATCGAAAGTATTATTGAAATGTATTTAAAGATATATTAATAGAAAAAAACTTTAATATGGATAATGAATTACTGTTCATGTTAACTAATTAAATTATTTCAATGTAAACAATTCACATACTATATATGGTTTATAATAATAATAATAACAACCAGAACAACAAAAAATCTTTATATTATATAAAGCAATTGAAAAATTAGATTCTTATTGTTATAGTATTTCAAGTATCATTATTTTACATTTTTGACCTTTTTATTAAAGGTTAATTTTGAATGGAACAAAACTTTGTTGGAATTGCATGTTGAAGCTATTTTAGTCCATGTATTCAAGGGATTTTTAAAGGGTTGAATCTATTTATGCATTAAAAAATGTAAATTAAAAAAAACATAAAATTAATATATATATATAGAGAGAGAGAGAGAGTCATTTTAACCATCATCTATCAAGTTCCTATAGGGATGTAATATTTGAAAGTTTGTATTTCAAGAGATTTGATTCCTCTTACTCTTGTTAGATTTGTGATTGTTAGATCCGTGGTTAAGATATATATCTATATTGATAATAAAATTGCTTTAAGCAAGCTGGAAAATCAGCCTAAATTGTAACATTAAAGTTCCAAATTAAAAAAATAGTAACGAGTCATATTAATAAGATTTGATTGCTCTCAACTAGGTCCGTGGTTGTTAAATCCGTGATTAAAATAGATCTATATTGATAATAAAATTGCTTTAAATAAGCTAAAAAATCAAAATTTTCCACAACTTAAAATAATAACGAATTTCAGTAAAACTTATTAACTATGTCGAATGATAGCATGGGAGGGAGCGTGTTGATAGTATAAAATTCTTATAATATAAGCATTTGTGACCAATTGTGTTTGTGCATGCATGGAACCAACTGTGCTTGTGCATGCATGGAAATCGTTTATCGCTAAAAATACAACGAAAATTCATGTCTTAGGGAATCCAATGCCTAACTTCACCAAATGTATCTATTTCTAACAACTTCAACCTAAACTAATAACTGAACTTCTACATGTATAAATAATCGATCTTGCTTTTATAATCCAGGTCTATTTTGTTCTCTAAATCAATCAACATTGGTACATGTTTTGTGGAGTTTGAAGTTGAAGTCGAAATGATACAATATAAAAATAACAAAAAGGTTTGCTCACTGTTTAATATTATGCAATATCTAGGAAGAAAAGGTAAGGTGATTTAGGAATGAGATATTATCCGTTAGAGTGTTGTAATAGGGGGACATGCTTTTCTTTTGATGGTGAAATTTTACAATTTTGAATCATTGTGGATTTTATACT